>CAXKVY010004242.1:0-35527 GCA_964058915.1 Tetropium fuscum
GTTTCGGGACGAGACAAAGAAAACATAAGTCGAAGTGTATTACAATGATATTATCTACAACTTTTCTTTATATCATTTTGTCGAATTAGACCCCAAATTAGAAACAGGCCGAACGCACAATTTCGAGTGTAATTTTTTGGTTCGATTCTCAAGGGACAGTCCCCAAACAGCCCTGAAAAAAAACAGTCGTACCCTCGTCGATATTATGATGTTAAATAACCGGAAAAGGTGTACAAGTTAATAAAGAGAATTTTGGATTGCAAAAAAATTCGCATAAAAAATGTCAAACAAAAAATATTAAATAAAATAAAAACATTAAAGTAAAGACGTTTCAATTTTATCGGTTCACATCATACGCTGACAAAACTTGGGAGTCGCTGCCAAGAAAGAAAATCTGAAGAAAACAGAGCTAAATAGGTTACCATTGGGTAATTTTATACCAGATAAAAAAAAGTTTGAACCACTTGATGAAGGAGCATTTTGGGGAATATTGGCGAAACAGGGAAGAGGTATAAGGTAAGAGGTTTTATGGTACAAAAACTTATTAGACAGTAACGGAGAAGAAAACCTGAATATTTCTGAAGATAATGAACCCCAAGAAGATCAATGCTAGGTATGCGATTGCCTGGACGAAGGGAATGTAATACATGAATTAAATTTGCTGTTTTTGTTTATGTTGCTTTTGTTTTACGTTTTGTTGTACTACATTTGTAAAATGTAGTACAACATTTGTTTTTTCCTGACAACGCTGAGTTGTATACTTTTTAACAAAAAAATATTGATTAACCCCATTAAATTAAAACGGTGTACTCAAAATAACACTTGTGACGCTCTCCTTTCGGTGCAGAGTTTTTATTCGAGCGCCCCTGTCTGTTTATAGTACAGACAGACCACTTTTCCTTACAGGCAGTTCTGTAAGGGCCACGGGTAGCTGCGGGTGGAGACAGGCATCAATTTCAGGGTCACATGATTTATATATAGACCTTTTAATACCTTATCTAAAGGAATACACAGGTAAATGGTTGCAACAAGTTTATTATCAATTATTCTTTAGTACATTTATTTCTATTTCTATATTTCGGTAAAATGGGGGGTTGTAACGAAAGCTTAAGCGATTAGCGATTATCAGGTACTTGGTTACAGTTGAAGGGAACAAGAAACTGTATAAGCAAAATGCATGCAGATAAACAAAATGGTTGAATGTTTGAGAACTCAGGTTTTAATCGGCAATGGCAATCTATATGAATGAACCTATGATAACAGGTGGAGTGAGCGAGCGAGTACTACTAAATTGCAAATGAACGCCGATGAATGTCGGCGTGTGTAGAAGCGAATATGGGACAAGAAACCCATGCGACCGATGTCCACCTGGGACGTTGACAAGAAGGTCTTTCGACCGATGTCAACAGGTCGATAGAAAAGGTTGACAAGAAGGCCTTTCGACCGTCCAACTGGAACGTTGAGAGGAAGGCCTCTCGACCAATGTTAACCTGGAAGATTGACAAGAAGGCCTTGCGACCGATCTTGGCAGAAACCTCGTGCTCACTCCAATCTGGTATGGCTTCTGGACGTCATACTTCCTGCGTTCCGTACTACGCGTATAGGACTTCTGGTCTCGGACGTGCACTGGTATAAACTACTAGTTTGTCAGGCTGGTCAGGCCGGCGGAGCGGCAGCTGTTGCGGTTTCTGTATGCTGGAAGTCTTGGACAGACTGGCGACTACCTGTTTGAGAGTTTCAGCATAGGAGGATAGCAGCATCGTGTTTTGAACGCGAGGTTCCCCAGAAAATATTTATTTGTATTTACGATGTAAGCAGAACTGAATTGGAAATAAAATAACAATGCTTGTCGAAAAAGAAACGGACTCATACGGCCAATATTAACTTATAAATCCGAAAATATATGAATACTTGACATAATAACTAAAACAATACAGAAATGACAGTCAAATTTTACGTAATGAGTGGAAAAATATTGCTAAACGTAGGGTATTTTTTTCCTGTCCTGAAGATTTTAAGAAGTGGGTATATCTGGTTTTGCATGCCAGCTCCTCACTTGACAATATTACATTTATTGGAATTAGAATTTGCCAATCAATATTGTATATATTATATTATTTTTATAAACTCATGAATATGTATAATAGTTATACAAAACTATTAATAGTATACTATTTTAATAATACAATCAATATTTTCGTAGATATGGGAAATTCTTTGGTATAGTAAACATCTTTTGGTGCATAGTACCTAATACGCAATAACAATTGGGTGCAAACAACTATGTAGATAAGATAAAAGTGAAATACTTAGTTTATCTAATACGGTTTTTAGAGAACGTCATATAAAGTTGGTTAATCAACAATTATTTGATAACATCAATATCAATCAGTAACATCAATAGTATATGATATATAATAATAATATATGACTTTACATATTAGATAAGAAACTCAAAACTATGAATATGAAAAATAATTAATAACCTGTTAGTGCCCTTGTTAAAAATGCGTAAATTTTTAGTCGTCATAACTTTGCCTGTATACAAGCGAAACTACAGCCAGATTTATTCGCATATTTCTTTTGTTTCTTTAATACCGGTATTTCTATACCGGTCTTTACATTTAAGTGGTAAAACAGGGCTCTCGGCCACAGTGACACTACTTTGTCTTCTAGCTTTAGCCACCATTTTTTTTACAAATGACATATTTCAAATTACTATATTTTTGTGGCATGCTAAAAGTACTATCATCGACATGCCTTCTGGAGACAAAAAACATTGAATATATTTCTCTTATCGAAAGTTATACAGGGTCCTAAAATTTGGAAATGGACCAATGCCATCCATCCATTGTTTAAATAACAATATTTATATATAGTAGGGGACAAGTACCTACTTGAACATATCATTAGCAACATCAGGTACATTTGCACTCCCAAATAATATCTTATCACAGACCTCGAGGTCTCTGTGTATCTTCTTCGCATTCACTGCGCACATGACTGTTAGAAAGATAGAAATATATCCTTATCCCGTATCTTAGTGTTATCAACTATTGATATAGGTTAGGTAACCTTGATATACTTACCTCAATAAATAATAAAGCTGTCAACAAAGTGACGTAATATTTTACCCCACATTTTACTTTCAAGTAGGAATAGGTACATTTACTCTTTATTTTTGGCATATATAAGTTATTTTACTATGTTAATTTATTATTATTTTGGTAGCATTAATATTTTGGAGCTGGAGATGAAGTTATTTCATCATTCTTTAATTCAGCGCAAATCTTACAAAAATATATATTAAAATTTGCATTAATAAAAAAATAGGTAAAAAATATTTTAACTTAGGTAAACGATTTTATTTTAAATCATCATGCAGTTGTGCTACAATCTAAAAAATAATTAGGACACAAAACTGGACCTTCCTCAGATTCTGACGTTTGGTAAGAAATAAAACGTGGGGCGCATTTGAAATATAGTTTTTATGCGCCCCATGTTTTTATTTATTACCAAACATCAGAATCTCAGGAAGGTCTATGTTTGTGTCCTAATTATTTGGTAGTTTTTAGTGCAACTGATGAATTAACATAAAATCGTTTAAGTTAAAAGTTTTTTTACCTTCTTTATTTTGTGGTTTTTAGTTTTTTGACGTTGCACTGTCTACCTCCTGCCTACATCATCAAAACCCTTGTCACCAAGTATAATATTGACTCGTTAAAAGCAACCAAATGAGCCCAGTAACCTTTAATTACCCCAAATACCAAGTTTGTGTTAAATCGGTTCATAAATAGGATAGACCGCCATTTTGGATCCGCCATATTGATTTTATTAAGTCAAAAAATGTATTGAGTGACCTTAAACACCGCGAGGTTTCAAGTTTGAAATAAATCGGTTTATAAATAGGAAAGTCACAGCCATTTTGGATCCGCCATTTTGATTTTTTTGAATAAAAAAATATGAAACTGTATTGTTACCGGAACACTATACACTTACACCTACCAAATTTCAAGTCTCTAGCTCATCGGGAAGTGGTTGAAAAGGCTGTTGCAAGATTTGAAACAAACATATAAACAAACAAATATACGAAGTCAAGGTAAATGAAACCGTTTAAAAATCTACAATCTACATTAAAATAACTTGTAATTTTAATTTTGCAAAACCTGCAAGGTTAGCGTCAAATCAAGAGATCGGTGGTTTATTCTAATAATTATCTACACGTTTTTAAGTAGAATAGGTTTGAGTGTGTTTCTCTTTTTTATTCAAAATGGTATAACTGTCAGTTTAACAAGATGCGTTTCAATATGGCATCATCGCGACACAGGTTCACATGCCGACCGAAAAAGAAAGACTAAGTAAATAATCGTTCGAATGGTCGTTATTTCGTCCCAAAGGTAGGTACGTCAAGCTGAAGAAGTTCACTTTGCTAGAGGGTACCTAAGTACCAACTTTCTAGGGGCCTAAAACCAGTGCTCCACCGATGATCGTCGAAAAGAGTCTGGAGAAGCCCTGGGACACCTAATCTCAGTGCTGTATTTTCTTCCACATTGTTTCAGTACACCGCATCAATGTACCCATACAACTTACTATCTGTTGATCATATTATGGATTGTTTTTTGATGAAAATGGTTGCGATAATATTGAGGAACGAGTAAAAACGCATTTTTGCGTAATCTGGAAGGAGTTAAATATGGCGCTTATTTTACAATATAAAAAAGTCGAACAATATGATAACAATGTGTGTTAGCATATCGTAAATCCAACCAAACACTCCCTCTGCAGTTAGCCTTATTATGTAAATGCATGTTTTGCTCTTATTTTTTTTGGTACATACAGAGCCGGACTGGAAGCCTTAGGCTATGCCGATAAAATGTGAGAAATAACTTGAGAAAACTTAAACCTTAACCCATATGTACCCAGGAAAGGGTTGGGTTATTTATTAAAAAGTTGTATTATTCTGGGGGGCATCGCCCCCTTTGCCCTCTGGATACGCCACTCTTTGGACTTACTTGAAAGGATTAGGTCACGGGCTAATAACTGATATCGAGAAATTGACCTGAAAGGACAAAAAATGCTGGCCAGCAACTCTCACTGTAGTCTCCCTAGCCACCCGGAGAGTTCAGATTAGATTTGCAGATTTTAAAGTGTTTAGGTGCAGATTCTAAAGTTTTGGCACCACCAGCAGGTCGGATCTTCAAGCAGGTGCTTTTATTACTTATACCGCCGACTACTAGGTGAGGCCGCAACCCTTATACATATTTTTGTGTTTTTTGGAATATTGGTCCATTTTTGTAAAATTTTAAGTCCCTAAAACCATCTTTTGACCGCTACGATTTTTTGCATTATCTCCCCTATAAAATACAAGTCCAGCAGTACAAAAAGAACTTCTACATAGCTATTGATAATTATCATACCAAGAAGATTGAAATGTTAGCGAATTTTCCAGACCTCACCATCTTCGTTAAAATCTGCCGATATTTTTGACGTTGGCCAACTATTAAAAATTTGTTGTTTTTCTACTTCGCTAGTTCTTGAGAATGGGAATTTAATCTTACCTTGTTTATTTTTATTTTAATTTAATTTTAATTAATTGTGCCTTGTCTTTAAATCATTAAACCTTACCAGTTATCTAATCTCGAGAATATCCAAGAAAACACATTCGGGGTCCGCCGTAAATTACGCTAGTTCAACCATCTCGCGTGGAGGGGGAACCATAGCGTATTATAATAGGTATATATGACGCGATTAAAAGATCGAAAATTGCGGCCTTACCGTGGTGGGGAGTAATAATAGGCGTGATATTGAAACAATTATTTTAATCTGTAATTTTGATCTTTGATAAATGTAATAGCTAATTGGACATTAGCTTATTAACTGTTTTTAGTTGGACATTAGTTTATTAAAGGCCCCGCTTCAGTTGCTTCATACGAAGAGCCACCACAGGACTCTCTCAAAATATTTTGACCAGTATATTTTCCAACGGTTTTGTTGTAAATGAAAAAGTCTCTAAAATTTTCAAACAAAGAGAATAATTGTCAAATTTTGGGTGCTTACCTTCTTTTCCAATCCGACACTGGGAACATGGACTTGATTCCGAGTTCGATTATCGTTTTATTTACATAAACTTAACCTAAATGTACTCACAAAAATCGGTACGCTTCGTGCAAGTAGGTATGCAATCCTATTTTTCGCATTCTCAAGTGCTTACGTGCCTAATTATAATTGTATGATAATCTACGATAGGTATATATTTGCCAAAAAATAAACATTGCTTTTAAATTTCAGCGGTGTTTCAAGAAGTTAAGTGCATACTTTCGACATGTTTAAATTTGTTCTACAATTTTCCTCTTACGCTCTCGTTCTGGGCTTTGTGATGGCTACGTCATTTAACGAATGTAAGTGTTATTATTAGATATTTTTAGTGTAAATCGAAATGAAATCATATGATATTCTACTCTACGTACTTACCAACCGGGATATGTTTTAGATTTTTTAGATTACTTATGTACCTATCCATTGATCGTATATTTCATATTTACAATTCTTTTAGGTAGTCAACGTGGATTATTACCAGAAGAAGTCAACATCGATGGTTGTGAATCAAGTACAGAAGTCTGCAATGTGAAATTCAACGGCGATTTAAATATGACGATGAAGTTCAAAGCTTGTAAGTACCTGCCAAATATTCAGACTAGATCTTAATTTCGCGCTTCTAATTCTTTAGCCATAGCTGCTTCATTGAGTTTCTCACTTCAAGCCCTATGTTTCTACTGAGTAGCGTTGTTGAGTACGTTGTAACGGGTTATTTGGATATCAGTTGTACCTATAGAATGTTGTCTCTATAGTACTGTAAGTCACCTATGTTAATACTTCTTGATGGTCCATAATAACGAAGGAAAAACTCTTCTCCTCCTTTAGTTGAAGAATGATTGAAGCACTTTAATGCCGTTCCTCAGAACATGGTCTTTTCCTAGTAGCTTCAAGGCTTCAACAGCATGTGCAAACACGAGATCGTCTTTTGTCTCCTGTATGTTTCTGGGGTGATGCCACCTTATCACGTGTCCTTTTTATTTCACAAAAACGTATTCCGCGCAATATAGTATGCCTGCAGTAACCTGCAGAAACGTTTTAAAAAATAGAAATAAGTTTTACCTTAATAAAGATATACATTGTAACAATACTAGGCATAAAAATGATATTCGTGTACCATTTTCTAAATTGTTAGTCACAAATAAACCATCGAAATAATTAGGGTTGACAATTTTTAATAATTTGTCTGATAATTTAAAACAAAATGATTATAATTTATATATCAGTTACGAAACTATTTTTAAACTAAACTATTTTTAAACTAAAAAAAATATTTTTAGTGGATACCTAAATGTTTTTATTTCAATTTTTTTCTTAGATTAAGTAATATTAATTATTGTTCTTTTTTCTCCTCCACTACCTACCGACTATTGTTATACAAATTGTAATTGTCCTTAACAAAATACATGAATTTTGAATTTTTGATTGTCAAGTCCCTTGATTGCAATAGATTTTTTTCTAATATTCTAATAATAAAGTTAGCGCTACATACAATTAATTATTATGCTTTATTAAAAAAAAAAATTTGCGAAAAGCGCTAAACACTCCTTTTAAGATTTTAGGCAACCTATCTTTTTAGGGGTGTCGTCATACCCCTAACTTTCACCCCTTTAGCTCTAGATACATATTATTGACAAAACAGCGAAAAAGTCAACGCGGCAACTTTTCGGCTTCCAATAAAATAGTATTAAGTCAAGACAAAAAAATCGACAGTTACGTAGAGGAATAAGTGGTCTGTCGAATCACGAAGGAACATTTAATTAATTCTGACGCTAGGACTTCGACCAAAAAACCGTTGGAAAGCTCAATTACTCAGGAACATGATACTTTTTAAATAATCGCCATCAGAGTAATGGTTTAACCTAAAACGCTCGGAATGTTCGACCGCAGCCAAAACTGTGTCAGAGTAACCTTGTGCGAAAATGTTCACCCCTTTGAATGCCTGGGGTAGATTGTGCTCCGCTTGGAGAGGCTTGCAAATTTAAGACAATAAATCTGCCATATAGAGGTACACAGTTTTTTTGTTGGTCAGACCATTTGAATAGTGACTGCACTAAATATGTAATAGAAAATGTGATATATCCACATCAATAATGATTAACATTCGAAATTTGTCGATTAAATTAATAGTACTAAATACTTTATTTGGTTACAGCACATTACATGGAGTCAATGGTACCAACACTCAGCGGGAGATCTATTTTGGGAGATTTCAATTTGACAGTGGAGTCGGATTATAATACGGATGTTTGCGTGGGGATTTTGAATACAGTGTGTCCACTAGTAGCTCAGGAAATAATAGAGTATGAGTACTCCACTAAATTGCTGGTTCTTCCTTTGGTAAGTAGAAACAATGACATGATAAAACTTATGACTTTGTATTACAAATATCTTGTTTTGCTTAATATCTACAGGGAATATCTACTCTTTTGCTTAATATCTACAGTATTCTTTTAATAATTGCAATTAAAGAAAATATAAAATATTCATTTGATCTGGAGGCATTAGGCGAAATATATGAGACTTCCGGTTTTATAATAGCCTTTGTTTTTTTCTTCAGTTGCCAATAACTCTGAAGTTCAGTATCATCGACACAGATTTGAATGAAACCGCATTGTGCTTCACTACGGACCTGTATCCTTCAAGATGGTGACATCCGTTATTTGGATTGTTCTGTAATTTGTTTATCTGTGATTGTCAATACTTTATTTATATTTAGTTAATTTATTGTCTTAGCTTGTAGGATTTTTTATGAAGATTACATATATAGTTTTTTTGCATATTGGTGTGTTTTACTTAACAAAACTTGGAATCATTTTAATTAGTTTTAACTGACGTTAAAAACTGACGTAAATTTTTAAACTGATATCAAACGAAAAGTATCCTACTTTGACGATTAACTTTTTACGTTGATTTACGTTTTTACAGCAAAGTATTCATTGATTTTATTCGCGTTCAGCCATATTGAAATGACTAAATTTCGAATTTTGAACTCTATACTTGTCGCAATGAACATATTTTTGGCAAATGCTTCAGAATTAAATTTGACACGAAGGAAATTTATTATTCACTTTTATGTTAAACATATTAGAACGAGTTTTTTTGAATGACCAGATTAAAATGACCAACTCTCCCAACTGTCTGATGCAAAAATACACAATTATTCTTTCCTATAAAATAACTTTACATTTTATCCCTTGATATATTCCCTGGTATATTATTCACCACGGTGCTACCCCCATGCTTTAAGTATTTGACAACAATATATATCGAAAATATGTAACCAATAATACAGTTGAACAGAAATTTCCGCGAGAGATGCATCTATTGTAAAAATTTATCGGCTATATAACCTAATATAAAATTATTGATATTTGTGACATTAGTAGAATTTTGAGAAATTTTGATTAAGTCCGAATTGGTTTCACTAAAAATCTTATATCTATGGGCTCTATTTAAAATTTGTTCTTTCATGAAGATAAGCAATTGATAATTTAGATAATTGTTCAAATGTTTTGATGTCACATTTTATAGTCATAACTTATATTCGAATGATACGATAAGGCACCTTAAATTTGTCTAACGTTGCTTCTTTACGCTTTTTTTCACAATTTTGCTCTTGTCCGGCTAATTGTTATTATTTTTCAGCATACCCCGTCTATCTGGTGGTTTCTCTGCAATTCAACAATTCTGTTAATCCTCTTCTCCTCTTATTTCTAGCTATAATCTGCTTCTATATCTCTATCTGCAATCTCCTTTTCTTATTTTTTTGGCATCGGCATCGGCTCTCCTTTCTGAATTATTATTTTCTTGCTTGGTTTCCCCTTTATTCCTGCTGATTTCTTGATTTATTTTTATAATAAAGTCTATGCCATGCACCATTTTCTATACTATATGTCTATGCCATGCACTCTCTCACTTTAGTTATATAGTTTATTTATGCTTAGTTTCTTTACAAATTCACTATGTCTACTATACCAATAGCTTACATTCCTAATTCTTATTCTATATATATATATATATATATATATATATATATATATATATATATATATATATATATATATATATATATATATATATATATATATATATATTGGGAAAACTAATCTTGGGTTTGTAGCATTTCATTACGTAGAAAAATTAGCAAATATAAGACGAATAATAAGGAAGACACACTTACCAGTTGTATATCTGAATATACACACGGAAACGAACCACTTAGAAGTTGTACAAGTTTTTCACCTTCATTGAGGATCTTCAGAGTGATGTACGATTTGTTATAATACTAGGTTTGTGTATTTGTTAGAATACACAAACCTAGTCCTCTTAGAATACACAAACCTATTTATATTTGTTCTATTTGAACATATTATAAGCATTAGACATACAGCATTAGACATACAGTTATCCAGAAGATGTTGAACTTTACAATGCATTTTAAAGTTTAGTTTTCTTTTTAGGCGTGGAAAACGACGACATTCAAGACCCAAGACATTCCTTTGTATAAGAGATTTGAGTTAAAGGCTCTACTACATTCTCAAGTTTCCTCGTGATAAGGTATAAAGCTAAATACAAAACATGGCCTTGACTTGATTCATTAAATAAGAAATATTTAAAAACGATTATGTTAGTTGCAGTCTACAGCGAGTTTGCAATGAGCCATACGTATGAAAGTATTTGGTGATTTCCGAAAATGATCACTGAACATATATTTTAAGCAGAACATGCATTACACAAATCAAGTACCTATCAAACATTGCATCATGCATTATGTTGCACAAGGACTAAAATAGGTATGAGCAATATTTAATTATTTTCTTTGAAATCAAACATTAAAAGTCTGGCATTGTTAGTTAACCTTTGCGGACTGCATGCGTTCAGATGCATAACCTAACATAACGCGAATATTATTGTAATCCATAAATATGTTACGTGAGATCCATCCCGAGCCATTCGACTTTCTAATTGTGATTTATTATTAATTAATAACTAATACACACTTAACCATATTTTATTACGGTCAGCTCAGCGTGTCTTTATCCAATTGCTCTTTTATTTTATGCCATGTGTTGTAAATTTAGTTTTATTCCCGAGATATTGCTACAGACTTTTCTAACCTACGAAGTATACCTGCATACGAGTGGAGACGCTTGCATTATATTGGAAAAATATCCAACTACCTTTTATCTTTGAGGTTATATTGTAGAGTGCATTTAAGGGGAAGGGGGACTTTTATTAATGGAGAGGGATTCATTTATTAATGGAGAAGGTGGCGACGCGACGTCGAAATTTTTATCCCGCATTCTTTCCGAACTTTCGAGTGGCGGACTTTAGTTTAATGTGCATTCACCCAAAAATACTGTATACCTACTATGCATACATGAAGTGCAGTATCAAACATATTTATGTAGCTAAACGTAAAGGGTGGGCAATAATAGGGACACATTTAGAATTCTAATAACTTTGCCTCTGAAAAACCTATAGGTAAGTTTTTGTTGCTGATCCATAGAAAAACTAAAAAGATAGTTTCTCCAAAAAAAATATTATATCAACGTCAGTTTCGCACAAGATTTATTTTGAATCCTCTTTGTAGAAACAATTTGAAAATTTGTTGTTCAATTTAGAACCACACCACAGCATCAGCTCCAAAGAATAAATCTGCAGGTAGGCCTATTTCAGTTAGAACTCCTGCAAATATTGAAAAAGTTCGAGTTGCATTTTTAAGAAGTCTAAGACGATCTGCAAACAGAGAATCGCAAACATTAGCGCTCTCAAGAACTAACCTGCAAAGAATATTGCAGAAAGATTTACGCTTAAAACACCGATAGCTAAATGACACCGATTTTGCAGCCAGACTTGCTTTTTCTAACAATTTGTTACAGCTTGCAGAAAACAATGCTGATCTGTCCGAAAATTTATTTATGCTGATGACGCACATTTTCATATATGTACACAAACAAAACTACCGTTAATGGTCTCAAGAAAATACACCAAACTCCTCTTTATAGACAAAAAGTTATAGTTTGGTGTGCAGTGTCAGCACAGGGAATTGTGGGACCATATTTTTTAATGAATAAAATGAAAAAATATCACGGTAACTTCGGAACGTTATGTGAACATGTTGGAAACTATTTTTCAACAAGCATTACTAGCCTAGACAAGTGCCATTTTGATGAATTTCTCTTAGCCTTTACCGAAAATTATGATTTATGGCTCATTTGATTTAGAATGACATTTAGAAACTACGTGAAAAAGTGGGGCCGGTAAAAATTACAAAAGTTATAAACAAGTTAGAAAAAAAGGAGGGGAGATGGTTGTTGATGATGTGACTTAAATTAAATATGAATATTAAGAAATAAAAAAATTCACATATCAGAGTAAACGATAATCCATTGGAAAAAAAAAATTTCCGTAATTTTTTTTATTAGATGCTTTTGTTAATTAACTTATTTTCTCAAGTTTTAAATTAACATGAATCCCCGATAATTGTCAAACTAAAAACTTTTTCACTTCTTGAAGCTATTCTTGAAAGGCTTTAGAAAATATCACCGTTAGCATAATTCAAAATTGATTCTTCACTTTGTTATTAACAATCCAAAAAATTGAAAGAGACATAGAAATACAAGAATACTTAAATACTAAAAAATGGAGTGAAATTTTTTCACATAACACGATACATGGTTGTTTTATTATAGTTTGCAGCATTGAAAAAAAAATTATAACACGAAATTTTTTACCACACGGCAGCGGGACAAATAGCGTTACGCCGGAGCCATCGATACTACAAATTATTACGTAATTATTAATTATTGTAATGGGTTCGAGGAGCGAAGGATGAAAGAATTTTTAAGGGTAGGCGTTTCTACAGTAGGGGAAGGTCGGGTAAGATGATGAAGAGGGTAAGATGACGAACGGCTAGCAGTTTCTCCAAACGAATTAATTTAAGTTTTATGTATGGTGCTGCCATCTCACCAAGAGTAGGGGATTTTAGTTTGGAACGCAACCTATTACTCTACGGAACCGTTTGTTGACCCAGTGCACATGAGTGATTCCCGCCGGCGTGTTATAACTTAATCGTCTTGTCGAATAAGGTTTTTTTTTTAATTATTGAAGGTATGTTGACGTTTGATTGTGCTAAGTTGATAGTAATAAATGTAGTTCATGGCATGCCACTACAATTTTTATCGATATCATGTTTGTCGTCGAAATATGTTTTCTGGCTTTAAACATAACTTCCGCGGGTAAGATGGTGCGGGTAAGATGCCGAAGTTCGTCATCTTGCCCACAGGGTCGTCATCTTACCCGTTCACAAAGTTTCGCAAATTGTAAATAAATTTCTTTTACAGAATGCCACAAAAATATACGATATAAGGAGGTCCGAAAGGCGGTTCTGGAACGAATTAAATTTAATTGCAGCGTTGGAGGCTGTGGATTCTGGTGAATCCTGCAATAGCGCTGCGTCACGGTATGAAATACTTTGCTGAAATACTAATCATAGTGTCTTTACCGATTTGTTCTCAACAAACATGACTTCTCTCTTGAATATTGCTCTTTATGTCACAATTAATGTTTACCGCTAAATATGGCAAATCCCAAAATACAAGAATTTTAATATATCCCTTCTAAATCATAGCATATATAGTGGTGTATATAGTTCCAATCTATTCATCACAATATGAATTAAATATAAAATTTAATAACTAACTACCTACTAATTAGTATTTATTTTATATTTAATATACTTACAACTCATTGATTTTGTTTCTTCAGATCGTTGTTTTCTTATATGTTCTTGTTGTTTTCGAATAAATATTTCTTCTCCATTTTTAATAGAATACGGTCCCATCGGATTATAGATCCGTATAGGTTGTCCTTTTTTTCCTTTGACTGATGAAATTATTTGTTCCCTTGGTTTCGCATTTCTAAAGCCGAGGCATGAGCGATGTCGAAAAGATCGAATTTTTCAACAAAGGTATTCTCTTTCTGTTTTTGCACTCAGTTCTTCGCTTACAAGATTTTTGTAAAGTCTTCAATTCGTTGTAGAGTGTCTCCAACTTTTCCACACAAACTATGAAACCTGCTAATAATAATGGTAAAGACTTGGGTATTTTTTTTGATGTATAATTAAGGTTTTCGAAATATGTTTTCAATTTAGTGCAAAAATCATTTGGAAAATTCAAAACATTTTCAGTTCTAAGGATGTTTTGAGTACATACATTAAATTTAAATCCGGTTATCATATACATATATGTATATATATATATATATATATATATATATATATATATATATATATATATATATATATATATATATATATATATATATATATATATATATATATTAGCTTCTAAATCCTTTGCTATTCATATTTGTTTTGCGAGAAGAAATATTGGGTTTGTAGCAATTCATTTCATAATAATATTTGCTTATTTCTCTATACATTTTATAATCTATCACAAATTTAAATAGTTCAATATTATTCAACACTTATTAATGTATTTTATTTGAATTATACTTATTATGTTCCTACTTATACATAATTATATACGGAGAGACACTCCGAGAGTAGCACGTAGTTACAATCCCTTTAAATAACTGTGGTGTCTTGCTTAAAGGATAACACATTAGGTACATATTAACACTCACTTAAAAAAATGGCCTAAATAATCTGCCTACCACCTCATCAATCAATAAATTAGAAAAATCAATCAAATGCAATAATGGTTTACGGTTATTAGATATTTTATGATATCACGTTCTCCGCTCTTGCCGAAAATAGATACGGACATACTGAGGCAACTTTACGTCGCTATGTAAAGAAACATCGCGAAGGAGAAGCACTTCCCGAGCATGGAGGAAGATTCTGCAATACTTTCAGTTTGGAGCAAAGTCAGGATCTTGCCAATTACATAAAACACATCGATCGACGAGCATTTGGGCTTAAAAAAATTAAATTCGGAAAACTAGCATTTGAATTTGCAGAGCAGAATAACATTCCACATAGGTTTAATAAAGTATCAAAAATGGCGGGCAAAGACTGGCTACAGTCTTTCCAGAAGAAGTTTAAAATAAGTATCCGAACTCCTGAGCCTACATCGATAGGGCGTCTTATGGGTTTTAACAAGGTCCTAGCGGAATCCAAGCCAAAACCAGACCTTCATTCGATATTGTTGACGCCACTTCCGGCCCAAGCGGAATCCAAAGCCATGTCTCATCTGCAAAGGCAAGCGACCAATAGTGTGGGAAAAAAGTAGTATCACTTTTGGACATACGGCCTTTCCCAAGATATGAACGACCAGATAGAAAAAGTAGAAAATTGACTGCCAGCATTATCACTGGTACGCCAATGAAAAGACAATTGGAGGAGAAGTTAGAAAATGAAAAGCAGAAGGAAGATGCAAAAAGAATGAAGAAACAAAAAAGTGTTAAAAAGTCGCAAGAAACAAAAAACAAAAAGAAAAAAAGCCTGCAAACCAAAAAAAAAATAACAAACAAATTATGTGTCCATTTTGCAATGAAAATTTTAAAGATCCACCCACAGAAGACTGGATTCAGTGCTCGAAGTGCGTGAGATGGTGTCATGAATACAAATTCTACCTGAAATGATTTTTTTTCTGTTAACATCGTCATCTTACCCGACCTTCCCCTATATATGTATTTGGATTCTGCGATAGAATTATTTTATATCTCTATTAACTATTTTATAAATCATAAATAGTTTCGACAACAAAATTATAAAATACCTGAAGAACTGTTAGGTACATATTTTTTAAACGTATTTGCAATTAAATTACTCAATATAGTAATAAATTATTTTATAAAAGTTTTATACCAGTATTGCAATAAGAGTCATGTATATATAACTCTCTAATACATTTATAGATCTCTAATAGATTTATTTATAATATCTGTTTTATTAAAGTTGTTAAGAAGAATAAAAAATATTTATCTTAGAGCTTGCTTTGGCTGCATTTACTTAATATTTTTATCTAGTCACCTTGTACATTCCAAATATTTTCAGTAATTTTTGGTCGTGATGTATAGGTATGTTACCTATAAAGTTTAATTTCAATTTGTAGAGTGATTTTAGAGACTGAAACTGAAGTAGAAACTGAAGTAGAAACCGAAAAACAATAAATGTATTATTGTGCCATCCTTTGGTAAAGACCGAATAAATTGCTCTCTGCGGGTCATCCGCTCCGTTTAGCTAATGGTTAAATCGCTCCGAATGATAGCAGAGCTGGAAATCTGTTTTCTGGCCACAAATCACGAACAAAGTGTGAAATTGACCAGCTGGGCGCGATTGTTCGCGACAAATGACGGGAATAGGCGCGGGACCCCCGTGGGGCTATGTAAGCCGTAAATCCCGATCGCCCCGTGAACCAGGTAATTATCGGGGCTGATGTATGGCGCGGGCCACGGCTGGTCTCATATACCACCCCCGTACAAGGCGAAGGCAACACACTCTGTCGCGTCTTCTGCGTCTAGTCGTGCACACCATGTATCGCCTTACTTTGGTCAGTGGCGGCGGCGGTGCCACTTTCGCGACGTTGCCGTTGTCTCAGTTTTATTCCGCAGTAGACAAATTTAGCAAATAAACCTAAGAAGGGCAATCATACTATAAATCGTCTTAAAATCCCTTGTAGGAATACTAGAATAATTAAACTTCTATTCAAAATTAACCACCATTATAAATTTACCGAAATTCTCCTTGAATAATAGAGATAATAAGGCGAATAAAAAAATGTTAAGGAAATATGGGGTTATAACTTGAATTCAATTGCAATAAGTTAGAGTTGCTGATATACTCCACAGGGTGTTACAAATTTACGAAAAAAAACCCTATTTTTATTACGCCCGGTGTAAATCAAAAATTAAGGTTTTATCAGAAACAAGAAGTATAGTGACATTCTCAAGAAACAAACCTACAATGCAAAAAAAAATTGACATCGGACTCCAGGTTACGAAAAAAAATGAGCTAGTCTGCTAGTAGGTACTCGAGACTAATGTGTAAACATCTCGTATGCGGTAACGGTATGCGGTTTTTTCATAAATATAATTTAAAAAGAAATGGTTTGTCATTACAATATTCCACCTACACCCTAATATTTTAACTGCCACACGGGCCCTCAGTCTATTGTCTTGCACTTGTATCATGTGCACGCTAACCGCCGCCCTAATAAAGCACCAAGTATACGAGATTTAACAAAGCATTATAGCAGTCATATGATGGTGCAGCGGTTCAAGCCCCAGTTTCTACTAATAAGACCGGCCCTAATATATGCTGTGCCGGCGTGGTGCGGCGCGTCGGCAAGGAACTTTAAAAAATTGAAAATACTGGAAAATAAATTCCCTCGCCTCATTACAAACACAAATAGATATATCTCCATCAGAGAACTACACCAACTTTGTCCCGACATACAACCACTGACGGATTATGTCAGAAATATTTCACAAAATTTTTATGAATTTAAAATTCAAAATAAACTGTTAACAAACAACATTTGATACGTGAATTAGAGAGCATAATACACCATTTAGATTAAAACATAAATTACCGCACCAAACGCTACTAATATTTAGACAACAAAATTAAAAAATCCCGTTTAATAAAAACTTTTTAACAACCCGAAAATAAGTAATATTCGAATTACTCACCCTAAAAAGGGTTTTTTTACCACCCAGGATATTTCCTCTATCAATCATTAAATGTTTTTCATTATACACCTGACCTGAGACACCTGAGAGAAATTCAACATTTCCCTAGATCCTTTAAATGCATTTTTGTAAACTTGTTCCTCTCTCTTGTTCTTGTTGTTCCATTTTCCCCCTTTTTTTTCCATTTATTTATTTAACATCTTGTAAGCCACCTGAGGCACAAAAACAATAAACAAATTGTAAAACGTAGGTTAGGAAAATTTGTCTCATTAAGTTATATTCTTAAATACTCCGGCACTTACTATCGGCTGTCCCTCAACTGCCACGGAGCCTTTGGGCACGTGGATGTTTGAGAGACCGTCATGAGCAGTCCGGAATATTATATGTAGCACCAATGTCTAAATAAATTGTTTTGATTTGATTTGATATTGATTTTGCCCCAATTTCCAATCCAGGGATCGCTGGTTCGATACATGTTCGATACTCAAATTACAATTTCTTTACTAAGGTAGGCAACACAACACACACCATGGATATTGGCTCTGTAAACGCCATCTATCAGATAGTAGCTGAATTAATTTAGTAGGTAGGTACTGTGCATGATAATTGCCGGGTTATGATGCCACATCCGCTTCTACATTTCCGTCCCATTTCCCGAAATTTACCCTCATATCGCCGTCATAGATGTTTACACATCAAAAAGTAGCAGCAAAATTTCGGTAAATTTATAATTTTTTAGAGTTTATAATGATAAAGAAAATGATATTTTACTCCGACAATTTCTTAACACACATCGGAAAGGTCTAAGGACATTTGTACAGTCATATAAGCTACAAAATTTTTGTTTCATTTAAATTGTACTTCTAACGCACTTATTAATTCATTCATTCATTTACCCTGTTTGAATACGCGTCTTGTTCGGAAAATACGTAAAAAAGATAATACAAAAAATTGATAAACACGATAGATGGCAAAATTAGAATTCCTATAATCCCTGGTTTCGATTTCTTTAATTCTGTAGTGTTCTCGTTTAATATATGCATTGAAAAACCTGTGTTTTACAATGGAACGATAACATTTAACTTTAGACGAGTGTCATAAGTCGGCTACGGAAGTGTTTTAGGGAAACTTGACGCCTGGAACTGTGGAAAACATTTCACAGAGTGTAAAGGTGTCCATGTGTGTGGAGATCACTTTAATGTAGGTGCATATTTATGTATTTATTTTTTGCGCATGTAGTGTTGAAAATCATATTTTTATTAATCATAATGCGTCATATAAATGCATATGTATTTCATCAGTATTACATATTACATAAGAGAAAAGCTAAATCTAATAGTCTACTTAAGTTTCTTCTTCACGTTCTTGAAGTGCAATTTCTGCCCGAACAGTTACAACATATGTTAGTACAATCCACGCTATAACGTCGACACATACATCTACAAAACGGTCAAATGACGCCAGATTTTTTATTAATAAATTCCTACCCTACTTTTCTACTATAATTATTTACTTGCGCACATAAGCCAAATTGTCATTATGCTCTGAGCTCTACATCCATAAAACCTGCTATTGCATATTTTATCGCCCTTTCCCTTCATACGCCTTTGCTCAATTTTGGCAAGGCAGAAATTAGTGTAAATCCAAAATAATACGAACAGCATTATATATCGCTGTATGAGTATCCTCGTACGTCTACGATATCCACGCCTCTGTTGCCTTTCTGAGACATAAATTTGCGAGTGGGAGGATGAAGCTAACGCAAATCCTCTCTTCTTCTGCAGGTGCTATTTTCGATGGAATTCCATATATTTGCATTCGATTATTCATGTGGAGCGAACCGGGTCAGCGTTTGCTTGAAAATCAATTAGATATACCAGTGATATTTCACCAGATAGGTATGTCAGCAGTGCGTGCAACTAATGTCTCATAAATAATTTAAAAAAATAGATTTAGAATTTAGTTAACATTGTATTATATATTAAAACTATGGAATACGTAAGAAAACATAAAATACTGTTATCGAAAAACAGTTGTCACGTAAACCATTATAAATTACATATTACTGCCCTGTGTTGTAGAAATATCATATTGCAAGATATGTTCATTATTGAACCTTTATAAATATAAAGAATTTGCTTAATTAAAATAAAAAATGTTATAATAGTAATACATTTAAATCTAAAAATGTCTACAAAGAATGAGCGGCTACTAACTTACTGCCATATTTTTATGTGGAAGCTTTGTATTTTTTGACTTAATTTTTAGCCTTAATATTATAAATCTTTTAATAACTTTATTTTTTTAGTTTGTGACAATCTAAATCTAAATGTAAAGATGACATTTCCTTAAAATAAAATTCGTTCATGTTGATGTTTTGTGTTGAAATAAGAGAAAAGTATTTTTTGAATACGCTTTCCTAAGGAAACATAAATAACCGTTTCTGTAGTAAGAATAAAATATTTTTAACAAAAAAAACGAAACCGACTTCAATACTATATATTCTAAAAAAATACACTCAAAAGTAGAAAATAATTACGTCATTTTACTACTATTACTACATAGAATACAATCAATTTTCCAGCCGACGCTGTCAAAACTCGAAACTGTCCCATAAAAGTGTCATTGCGAGAATGCTAGTAAATTCAAGTATAAACTACCAAGTGAATAATTCGTACGTCACTCTGAAGGGCCTCAATAAAGGCCGAAGAACGTGTATAACTTCTAAATGATTCGTTTCGGTATATACCTCCAGATACGTAACATGTATCTTCTTTATATATATATATATATATATATATATATATATATATATATATATATATATATATATATATATATATATATATATTTATATATATATATATATATATATATATATATATATATATATATATATATATATATATATATATATATATATATATATATATATATATATATATATATATTTATATATATATATATATATATATATATATATATATATATATATATATATATATATATATATATATATATATATATATATATATATATATATATATATATATATATATATATATATATATATATATATATATATATATATTAGCTTTGAAATTCTTTGCTATTCATATTTATTTTGTGAAAAGTAATCTTGGGTTTGTAGCATTTCATTACATAGAAATAAGCAACTAGACGAATAAGAAAGAAAACACACTTACCAGTACTATATCTGGACACACATACGGAAATGAATCACTATGCATATGAAAACGAACCACTTAGAAGTTGTACAAGTTCTTTCACCTTTCTTGAGGATCTTCAGAGCAGTATACGATTTATTTCATTGATCATTCATACTTGAATTTAAATTACCAATACACCAACACTTGCAGTGACGTTTTATGACATTAGTTTTTGACGGAACTCATTCTTAGATTACACAAACCTAGTCTACTATTTATATTTGTTCTATTTGAACATATTATATATAAAAGCATTAGGCATACAGTTATCCAGAAGATGTTAAACTTTAAAATGCATAAAATCTTGTTGAACCTATTGAAAAACAACTACTTTTTCCAACTATATGCGGGAAAATATTGAATTATATATACAATAGAGTTCTGAAGCATTCAAAGAGGGAGTGATACAGAAATTGCTTGCTTAGTCAAAACTAAAATCATTTGTTGGTTGTATGTATTAATTGTTTCTTCGAAAATTCTCGAAAAAAATCCAATTTTCACCCTGGATATATTTATTAGCTTTGAAATTCTTTGCTATTCATATTTATTTTGTGAAAAGTAATCTTGGGTTTGTAGCATTTCATTACATAGAAATAAGCAACTAGACGAATAAGAAAGAAAACACACTTACCAGTACTATATCTGGACACACATACGGAAATGAAATGAAATATATATATATATATATATATATATATATATATATATATATATATATATATATATATATATATATATATA
This sequence comes from Tetropium fuscum, assembly GCA_964058915.1. Classification (NCBI taxonomy): domain Eukaryota; kingdom Metazoa; phylum Arthropoda; class Insecta; order Coleoptera; family Cerambycidae; genus Tetropium; species Tetropium fuscum. Next base: position 21,729 of record CAXKVY010004242.1, read on the forward strand.
TATATATATATATATATATATATATATATATATATATATATATATATATATATATATATATATATATATATATATATATATATATATATATATATATATATATATATATATATATATATATATATATATATATATATATATATATATATATATATATATATATATATATATATATATATATATATATATATATATATATATATATATATATATATATATATATATATATATATATATATATATATATATATTTCCTATGTCCGTGTGTTGTCACTGAACTCCACCTAAACGGCTGGACTGATTTTTATGATGATTAAGTTGATTCGAGAATGGTTTCAGCTTCAGAATTTGATACGATTAAAACATATTTTGTTTTAATTAATTTAAATATCTATAAATTAGGGTTGTGGCCGGCGAATCCGCCATTTATTCTGGTATATCTGGCGAGTTCCCAGGTATATCTTCGGAATGCAAAGTCCAATGCCAATAAAACTAAACTGGGAACCTCTTGAGTATAAGGGGTATATTCCAATAAAAAAGGATTTTTTACAATTGATTTATAAATGGCGGAGTTATGAGGTAACGAACATTCAAGAAAAACATACAGTCAAATTGAGAACTTCCTCCTTTTTTGAGGTCGGTTGAAAAGGGAGTTTAAACCCCTTGAGTAAACTGAACTTGATAAACTTTTTATAAATTATGAGTTATGGATCCTACGGCATCTACACAAGTTGAACAGATTTTGAAGTCTTTGCAATACTCTGTAGTATATCTAGAGATATTTTACAAAGAATTTAATTCAATTTCGCTGGGAAGCTGCACTTCTAGGCATAATACTGGTGTTGTATTATTTATGGTATCTGAAAAGTCTGATAGATATGCCCTGCCGTCTTCAGCATAGTTGCTTGTAGTTGCATTTTTTAGATATTGGCACAGAGATAAATTTCATATAGTTTTTTTTTACTTGTACCGTATTTGCAACAATCTGTTTGCTCCTCTTCATGTTTAAAATATTTTCTAAATAGTATTTGGTTAAGCTTGTTAAGGTAAAGGAGTAGTTGCTCTCATATCATAAAAAATATGAGTAGAAATGCGTAGAAATTAGAATACCTACCTGTTTGGGATGGTTTCCAGACTTTTTTGTATCCAACTTCTAAATGTGTAAATATTCATAAAATCTTGGTAAAAATTGAATAGATTTATCATATACGAGTACTTCCAGATATAATTTACTTAAAGCACAAGATGGATTAAAATGTTAAAATGTATTTCCTTCTTAGTTTTGAAGTAAATACTAAATAGAAGATGATAAGACCTCAAATATTAGCACATACTTATTTGTATTCATACCACCCAAAGTATATACACTTAGTTATAAAAATAAATTGTACATCAAATATTTCTACCTCACATAAACACGAACAATCCGTCGCTTTCCATTGATATTATCTAATTTTGATATGACATTCTCTTTTCTTTTGAGGCTTCACTCGTTTTTGCCTAACTTTACCAACATATCCTAATTTTTCAGACTATATTTGTGAGAGTTAAGTTCAAGATGGAAAAAAGTTTATTGAACGTAAATTATGTAGAATTTTATATCGAATATTTTAAGCCCTATTCATTTTCTTCGTGAGAGTAACAGTTTTTGAGAAAAATATTGCGCCAATAAAAGAGGATGTAGGGAAAAGCCGAATGCGGATGATCAAAGTATCTAATAACTGTCGCCTATTCCATAAATACATAGTGGCTATGCAAATATCTCGAAACAATATAGATTATAATTACATTTGGACAATTTTCCATCGGAACTGTTAAACGTTTTGTTAAGTCGTAGCAGATTTGATTTAATTAACTTTATTGTCTTGATTTACATAAATTCTGTTTGCTTTCTAAATAATCGCGAACCAGTTAAATCCGGAAACACATAATATTCAAGCTAAAACATTCCTAATTGTATACATTAACCATATGGCTTTAACATTTATTATTATTTATATTATACAACCTTTTAAGTGTATGTTGTTTAAAAAGTATCGAACCGCATGGTTATGTTCGCACCTGTAAGTCAAGGTGGGTAAATAGCGTTTAATGTATTATTATATGTAGAGATAATGAGTTCCTTTTCTCAAAATATTTTAATATTACTTTAAAATTTCCGCGACTTAATGACTTATATTCCGCGGTTTTCATCATGTCCACGAACCGGACGAAGCAAACTCTCGTTTTTCGATATACAAATTGCGGAAACACCTGAACCTTCATGGCGCCGTTCCTCAGGGGGTCCACTACAGAAATGTGTTCAGTAAGAAGATGTATTAAAAATCATTTAAAATTAGTATGTAAAATCGAGAAGATATTTAGGAAGCTGTAAGCGGTCTAGTTTAGTCTAGTTTAGAGATTTTCAAGCCGGAAAAGTATCCGGAAAAAAATGTAACCCGGAAAGTATTACAACTGGAAAAGTAAGCTGGGGCCCATAATTTCGCTCTTAGGAAATCGTAATCTTATAATCAATAAATGTGTCAAATCTTATCGACTTGCAAACTGATTGAGGGGGTGGTAGGGAGCTCAGAGAAAAAAATGTAACTCGGAAAGTGAGATTCGGCACACAAATTCGCTTTTAGAGAATGTTTATAATATCGTTATCAATGACTGTGTCAAATTTATCGACATGTAAAGGAATTCAGGGGATCGTAGGGAGCCCAGAAAATTTGAAAAAATTTTAACTCTGGAATTAAGGTCGGTCCATAAATTTGCTTTCAGGAAATGTGTATATGATTGTTATCAATAACTGTGCCAAATTGCATCGACTTGAAAAAGGATTCATGGGGTCGTAGGGAGCCCGTAAAATTTAAAAAAATTAAAAATAACTCGGGAAGTATATTTGTGTATTTTTATCAGCTATCACTATCATATAGTTAAATATATTCGAGGCATCCTATAAATCACCACCTACGCATTTTTACAGTAATGACGGAACTCGCATGCCATTTCCTAACAAGATATGAAGTTTTTGAACGTTGGATTCTGCTTTAAAAATAACTACTTGATTCCTGCTAGACTACAATTAATATGCAACATGACGCGGTATAATTTACTTCTAATCAGTACAATCTTATCACACACCTGTAATAATAACACGCAAACACCTAATCAATCAAAATAGTAATTTTATATAAATCGGTGTAATAAAGTGGATAAGAGACATCGGAAAAATATCTTTAAAATGTTGTGTGTAGTGACAGCAGTTTTACTAGTAGCTAGTGCTTCAGTCAGTGCACAATATACTGTCGTAAACCGCTGTAAGTATAGCAATAAGTATACTATCGTAAACTAAGTTTACTTAACTAAGTCACCTTCGTAAAACTAAGTTCTTTAATTCACGGAGAGACAGGATATCAAACTTGATTTTTTGTTTATATTTACTAAGTACCTTTTTAAAAATCGAATATTTTTGAGCCAATCTAGCGTAGTGAGATGTTTTTAGGGGCAAGAAAATTAAATTAAGTAACAATCTTGATGCAATTGTAGAGGGCGCTACCTTTTTCAGAGGGCGTTTCGGCTTTTTTCGTACGTTTCAAACGTCCTATATTTGTGTGTCCTAGTAATATCTACATTTTTAATGATAATATCGCTTGATCTATACATGCTATGTAAAAAAGGTGTTCTTTGTAAATGTCTCTCCGAGTGACCATTATCGAGAAAATTGCAAATATACCTCACGGTGCCGTCTGTCGTTGTTTATGCACGTCAGTTCTCCTTGGCGTAACTCAATGTATCTAATAATTATTAACCAGCGTGATCAATTTTCGTACGTCCGTCCAAACACGGGAACCGTGTAATATGTTTTATTTTGAGGAAAAGAGTCTGGAGGAATGTATAAAAAATTTCTTTTGATTTGACGCATAGTCTTTCAATTAACATAAAAAAATTGAGTTCCGTAATAGAAAATTGTAACCGCGCAAGAATGACAGATTGAGGTGCTGCGCGTACGGAAAAGCGCACATACTGTACTCTGCAAATTTTACAGTGCAGTGTGCAGTAAAATCGTTAAAATGAAGCCGCCAACACCATTTTGACCACTGTTGAAATAACTTTCCAGAAAGGACGGTGTACTGGGGACCAGTATTTCCCCTGCAGAGAAAAATTATGTTGGCTTTTAGCATTTTGTGGGTGTAGAATGTAGTAGATCATTTCCGGGTCTTATCCCACGTATCACGTACTTTCTATTCATGTAAAAAAACATGACCACACTTGTAGAGAAATATGACCATCTATAAGCATTTAAGGAAGCGCTAGATACCGATAAAATCAGTTGAGTTCCAGTAACCAGAAACAGCAACAATAACCTGAAGTTGGCAGATGTGATTCGATTCTGCCGAAACGCTTTACACGAATATAAATTATCCCAGAAATTATCTGTAGTAATACAAAAAGTACTAGACCGGGGCCTAGAACTTATATAATCTTAATATACTTATATAATCTTGAACTTATAAATATAATCTTGAACTATTTTTATATCTTCAAAATCATCTTACTAACATCTTAACGTCAATGCGAGTGTAAACTTGTGGCATCCTGGAGGAGCGTAAACTATCCTCTGAAATGTATTTGTATTTATCATCTATCTCTTTTTGGTTTTGTATGACCAAGTTATATGCCATTTTAGTTTTAAAGTATCATACATAGATGAAACCGTATATACATTGAACAGCCAGTTGTTGTTTATAACGAAATGGCGTCCAAAAAACTGTACAAAAATTTTTTAAAAAATCGTTTTTTTGAGTTTCTAGCAATAACTACAAATGCAATTGTTTTGACTACTATACAAAAGTTGTAGATAATTAAAGAACCTGCAATATGAGCTCTACCGGAATTCTCGAGCTGCATTTTCAGCCGAGGAAAAGAGGAAAACTCGCGAAAAAGAAGCGTTTTATTGAAAATTCGTAACTTACAATTTTTAAGCTACGGTGTCCGTGTTGCACGTAAGTAGTAATTTTAAACATGTAAATTATTTATGTAAAAACTTGGATCTGTCGGACGGATAGTTTAGCTACAATTGCCAATTAAATTTTCTTTGGCTTGCTTGTATGGTGGTCCGATCGTATCTTTTACAACGGTTTGGAAACTTCAGAACATTATCTAAAATTTGTATATTCTACTTGTACGTTAAAATGATGTTAAAATGTTTTAAATCGCGTCCGAACATTGGAGTACAACGGATGAACTCGCGCCGGACTTCCACTTAGCAGCAAGTATCGGATTATGCTCGGATCGCTGCAAGTATCGGATTGCTGATGATAAATTTCAACATGAAAATGAAAATTACAAATTACTTTATTACAAATAATTATGTTTTTTATTGTTCATTTATTTATTAACGATCATTTTGCGACCCAAAACATTAAAAAAAAGTTCAGTAGAAACAGATATATGAATTTGTGAAGAGCCCATTTTGTAGGCTCTTTAATTATCTGCAACTTTTGTATTGTAGTCAAAAACGACTGCACTTATAGTTATTGCTAGAAACTCCAAAAACCATTTTTTTGCATTTTGTTATAAACAATAATTGACTGTTTGATTTATATACGATTTCATCTATCTACTATAATTTAAAACCCTGCACAGTTTGTTACATATTATTTCTCAATGCCCTAAAAAACCTCTGTAGCGTGGCCTAATTCTAAAAGAGATCAAAAGAAAATGAAACCTAAAAGGTAGGTACTACCCAGTAGCATAAATGAAGTTCCAAATTCAAAATCCAAAGAATATAAGTAATTCAAAATTTATTATGCTAACTTATATTGGAAACTCTACTGAAACTGTCATCATATTTAAATAAACATGATTTCAATACTGCTTGCAAGACTAAAAAATATTAGTATATTTAGGGCATTTCATTAGAAATAATAAAGATAGTCAACAAAAACTATAAATCTGGGACTCTAAGCTAACTTGTGGCACAAAATTTCATATCGGTCAAACAGGTAGATCTATTGGAAAACGTATTTTTGAACATGAAAAAATATATTTAAACAATTTAACGGATTACGTTGATTGTGTTTGGATGTTTTTACTATTATTTTATTTTCTGCAGGTGAAACTGGTGTTCTACCTGATGTCAAAGTTATCACAAATAACACATTTTGCGCGGCATCGCCTTGCCCAGTCTACCCGGGTTCAGATTTATCATTGGACCTGATTTTTAAGTCACGTAGGTATACCTTTTTATAGGAAAACTAACCAACTTTATCTTACATATTTAATCCACATTTTATCGCTCTTCAGCTAAATATTTGGAGAACATCAGGGCACGTGTCGTAGCTACTGCTGTAGGCATCGACGTGGATTATCCATTGCTGCAGGATAATGCTTGCGATGGGATTACCAATACCTATTGTCCGCTAGTGGCCAACGAAAATGTGGAATATATACACGTTATGCATCTGTTGAACATATTTCCAGAGGTACGGTTTTTTTTATAATAACTGAGTAATTTAGTTTTTAATTTTTAGGAAAAATTTTATGATTTTGTTAAGAAAAAGTTATCAAAAATTAAATATCTTCTGGTTTCTCCGCCACCCTAAAAAACAAAAAAGTTAAATCGCAAAAAAGTGAATTTGAGAAAATCAACATTTTAAAATTCATGTCCATAAAATAAAAAATATATACGATTTGGATTCCGAAATTAGTACATTTTATTGAAAACTATCTCATGATTCTTTAATATAAGATTCTTGATATAGTTTTTTGAGATAACATATATATAAATTGATAAGGGTTTCAATTTCTTATGGGTTATAAATTATTTTTTCTTAGTTTTTCAATATTTATACATCAATATTATACATATCTCTAGATATGCATATATACATCTTATCATACATCATACATCTTATGTGATATGTATATACAATATACCTATACATCTCAAGACACAATTTATTTTATTTTGTAGATTTCCCTTACCATTAAGTTCAGCATAATGGACCTAGATGATGATAATGCGGATGCAGTGTGTTTCAAAACGGACGTGAATGTGGTCAAATCTTAGAGAAAATGCAGCATTTGTATTAAATTTATTTGAAATATTTATCGCCTTAATTCTAAGGAAATGTATGAACAATGAACAATGAATAATAAGAATATATTTTGTACTCAATTTTTATATAATTTGTTAGGTACTGTTAATTATATCTGAATAATTATAATAAATATATTATATTATATCTTTATGATGTGAAAAAAATAATAAATGCATTTTAGTATTATTAGGTAATTTGTTTGACATAATTCAGTAACCTCTAATAATAGCCCAGTCACTGTATGTTCATATGGGGGAATATAGGGATATGGAAAGAATAAGATTTTTTTATTTTATACACTAAGACAATAATAATACCTATTTTTCTTTTGTTGTAATTGGCGGTAGTTATAAACGTGTTGCCAAATAATAATGTATGTAAAAGTTTAATATTGTGCACACAAATATTTTCCCAATATTTGTGGGATTGTTTTCGAGATCTCCCGAAAAGGCAAGCCCTTTTTACAAGGGAAGTTTTACCGGCAGTTCTCTTATAGCGCATCTATTTTATTGGGGCATAACAATAAATGTCTAACTTGGTAAGATAGTTAACTTCTAATGTCTCCGCCAAGGTCTTCGAAATCAAAAATATGCTTTAATTAAAAACATATTTTATTTCAATTATTACTATGAAGTACAATTAGATTAGGCATATAAAAATAATGGATGCATATATATATATATATATATATATATATATATATATATATATATATATATATATATATATATATATATAAACATTATAATTTTAACATACATAATGTATATCAAGAACAAAATATAATAGTGGGAGAATAAAAAATGAAGGGAAGAATAAAAGAATGAACGGACAGTTAGATACTTTTTAAATATTTTTTTATGTAACATGTTAGTTATACCAAAGTTTACAGAATACATAATAGTTATAGCACTGTCATTGCATGCCGTTTCTGCTTCCCCGTTCCTCGCAGACCGCCCGAGGAAGACCAGGGCGCCAGCCCATACACAGTGCGCCAGGTTCTCACTGGGAACAGTTAGTGGTGATTTGTACGGAGTGGACCCGATATGTGAAGCGAGTATAAATTCTATTAACATGCCTATGGTATATTGTTCAGTAGATGGTTGCACGACAAAGTGTGGAAGTGGATTATCATAGTAAATAACCAATATAATGACCTAAGCCTAAGAGTAAAACCTAAAAGAAATGGAAAATTAATAAATTCTATAAGAAATATTCTATAATATAATAACAACCAATAATACTTAAACAACAATACTTGTAAATACTAATAAACAATAATATTACTAATAAACAATGATACTTGTCATAAACATTAAAACTGCCTGTGAAAGTGGGTGAAACTAAAACCTCTAAACGAAGAAAATTCATTGTATGGACCTTAAGGAAACAAACAAATTTTATATCTTAGTTTACCGAGAAAACACATTAGTGGAAACAATGTTATTGACTTGGTTACGAATTTTTGAAAAAGAAGCATAGTGTAGATTTTTTTTAGCTTATTTGTTGTAAAAGTTAGAACAATTAAATAAATAGGAAAAATTTAGTACTTACAAATCATTCACAAAAGGCTAGGCGAATTTTGCTGAGAAAACTAAGAGGTTCCAGCCAACAATTTGGACCTGGAGCCTTCCGGAGGTATCAGGAGTATCCTGGATAGCATATACTAGCAGTCCCAGTCCTCCAGCGCAAAGGCGTAGAAGACCATCACAAGGTTGAATAAGGTACCTAATCAGATAATTTTGATAGCTAACAATAATAAAAATTCATGATTTCAGAGTAAAATATTTCTATAACCTAATAGAAACAACTAAGTACTTACCAGCATCATTTTCCACTAAATAAGAGCTCAAATTTATTTCCAAAAGCTTTTTGCAAGAATTTAACAAACTGTGGGAAACCATGTTTCTTTGAAATAAATCTGTATTATCACATATATTATGGTATGCTTATATTAGATTAATAGAGGATCATAAATTTGAGTTTTAAAAAGAAGGAAAGGCATTCGAGGTATGTTTGGTTGAATAAACAAGTTAGGATATGTTTTAAAATAAGATAATGTTGTCCAGAAGTATTTAATTTTGATTTCCTAAAGGTAGTGTTTCATTATGAAAAAGGGTTAAAATAAAATGTTCAATTTTGGTAAACTTTTGTATTGACATTTATGAGTGTTTGTCATTTATAAGTGTCTCTGCCTTATAGAACCGACTACTCACGATAAGGCCTCAATGTTCCAGTACTAGCGAGGTGCAGGTGCAACTAAGCAATTGAAAGAGGTAAAGGTAATGAGCTTTAGCCAGGGTAAACCTAAAATCTGAATAAGTAAAAGAAAGGCGAAAAAAAATTAATATCATTGATCTCAAACTAAAGTAACAATAATACACAAATAAATAAACATTATAATACTTATATATTACTCAATTCAAGCCTCTGTGTATCCACTGCCGAACACATCGATTTTTGTTTTGCTTTGTTGTTATTTAAAAAAAATGTGTCCAACGATGTATTATATATATATATATATATATATATATATATATATATATATATATATATATATATATATATATATATATATATATATATATATATATATATATATATATATATATATATATATATATATATATATATATATATAAGCTGTACCCCTATATAATTTCCGAGGGTGTCCCGTAAATGGAATATATTTCTGTTGGGCAATAAATCCTTATTATTATTGTTATTATTGTATAAAAATTATCTACAGTTTTCCAAACTGGCTGATATAGTTTTGTATAATGTCTTACAAAGCAAAAAAGTAATTTGCAATTAGTTGTTTTTTAGTTTAGCAATATTCAGTTACATATCCTCATCTTTGAAAGCATAATAATAAAAACGTAGTGTTTTGTCATTCTAAATCAACTCTTGTAGCTTTAAACATAATATGTTTAAGAAATAGTGGCTTGCAGTGAAACGTTTTTATTAGAATCATTACTGACACATTTTCATTTAGGCACCTCTTATTAAAATCATTAAGCATGAATGTCACCCTTACAAAAAGTAAATTACGTCCAACAGTTCTCGACATATGTGTAAACCCTACTATTATCATAAAATGCTTTCAAATATTATATGTTTCTGCCTTCTGCCTATTTGCCCACAGCTTGAGAGCAGCATCCAGCTCTAATGGGGCATCTTAAGCCACATTAGCATGTTTTTATATCGAGCTCGATACGCAGCTTACCGGGGTTTCCTCTTACTACTGATAGATATATGTAGAAGTTCACACATTACTCAAATCGACCAGTACCAACAATACTCGCATGTTCCACTCTGTAGGTAAACCATTCCGAACATCTATAATTATTCCTCATTAATATTAATGACAGTTTATTTAAGAGAATGTATCTCTGTATCAAACGGTAATCCTTCCACCATAAAATAAATTAAATATGGCCACCCACTACTTGGGCGACTGTTTCTGTTGCAGCTGTCGCGGATACCTTGCGGTACCCCCATTATCGATGCTACGGATAGATTTTTTATGGGAATCAATATCGATGGCCTTGTGTGACAAAATCCATACCAGAATACGCCTACGGAGATGAGGTCACGCCTCTCAAGCAAGCATAGTGGCAGATTAATTATTATTTGTGGATATTTTTCAAGTACCTTTGCGCTTATTATTAGATAAATGGTAAAAACGAATATAATTTTTTTATTACGAATTTTTATTACGAAACAATGTAATGAATATGGAAAACCGACTATCATTTAAGGGATAGTACTGAATAATAACAAGACAACTTATAGATTAATGTCAATGTAAATGTCAAATATCGCTTTGCAATGATAAAGCAACGTATTAAAGCAGGAATAACATACATCTATTTTTTTAGGTCAGATTAATGTTAGGCTTCAGTATTTACAAATATTGCAATTAGAAATATTACTAATTCACAAATGTGAATAACCAAAAGAAACAATTGAATCCCATCCTGAAGATCACTGCGGTCTACCATGATTTTTATATGCCATGAATATTGAATAGCCTTGTCACAAATCATTTTCTTCTTGAATAAAGAAATGTGTTTTCTGTTCACAATGTTATATTAGAATATTAATTGCTATTTAGATCTCAAATCTATAGGTTAAATACCATATGTAAAACACAAAACAATCCTTTTAGCTAAACCTTACTGAAAGGGCAATAGTCAACGAGTCTGGATTATCCTCCACATCCTCCACATTAGTCCAAACTAATCTGCAGGAGCAGGGATATACCTATACCTTGGGGAAACCTTATTGAAAATTACTGACTAATGATTAATATGAGACAAAAGCAAGCTAAATGAATAAATAGCCACTACAGTGATCTACCTCTATTTTGTACTATCTCTATATGGTACTCAATTTCTACTCATTCTCTAGATGTAGCTCTTGGTTTGAATACAGAAATGGATGATGTAATATATGAAACTATAATATATGAAGGGATTGTGGATATAAATCTAAATATACAGAATCTGCATACATTTCGTTGAATAGAAAATGTCAACAATATTTTAATATATTTCATTCCCCTGTGAATTTATTTATGATCTACTGTTTCTCCGAAAGGAGCAAAACATAACAATTACATCATATTATTTATTGATATCTGGTCAGTTCCGAATGCCTGTTATGTTAATATACTACCTATATTATTAGCTAAGAAGGATAGTAGTAAATAACTGAAATATATAAGCCTTCTAGAAATCTTGTCCGCTGATCTTAAAACATACCAGCCGATTTATTTAATATTGTGGATCAATAGAAACTCTACAAGTAGCATCAATGGAAATTATAACATTTCATTTATTTCCACAATTAATACCTCGATTAATTAATTTGTATAAGCACACTTAGAAATATAACGTCAATCTAAATACTTCATTAGATAACTACAATACTACTACTATAGATAACTACTTAGATACAATAACTTACGTCATTGTATACAATTTTATTTACAAGAGCGTTGCTTGAGAAGTCCTGTAATAATATCAATATTATATTATATAATATTATCTTACATTATATATTTTATTAGAGATTATATTATTTTACAAAATGGGATATTAACAATATCCATAATATTAAAAAATACTGTGACAACAGTAAACGATAAATTGTCATATTAGTATATCTTTATGTTGTATGTAGTATATTTTAAACTGTGGATCGTCAAATTCTGCACTCTTTCTGCTTCTTTATACTTGGAACTTCTTATAATTTGACTACCGTTTCCTTACACTGCTTACCAAAATCTTCTACAGGCTGAGGATGGTACCAAGCCTCCTCTTCTCAAGTCTTAATTTCAACGAAAACACTTAATATGCAGTTACTTCTGCAGTTACACCGATATCCCGTATAGAAAAACATCTGCACTTCCTGGTTACCATTTTCTTTCTTATTGTTATTCTTAGGGTTATAGTGCCATTTGGAGGAATAAGAATTATAAAATCATATTGTTTAAAGACGCTACGCCTCAGGTCTGAGGCGTTTTAATTTTTTTTTGGACAACGACACTGTAAAATATTACGTTTAGTTTAAAAAAGTATACAATATTAAGAATTATAATTTGTTATATCTGTTAGTATCTATTTGTTAAAATTACATCGAAAACAGGTATGTACCTACACGAGTTTACATTTAAAAATATTGTTTCGTTGAACCATGTTGTTGAGTGTGATATTTTTGTGTATGTATTTCTATGTTTTATTTGTTAATATTGTCGATTTTTGAAGATTACGATGATGCGGACTATTTTGTTTTATCAATGTGCATTTTATAGTAGTTTTGTTATTAGACTATAGGTGTTTATAAATCTTTAAAATTACAGGTTTCTGTGTTGTTCATGAGTATTTTGTTTATAAATAACAAATAAATTATATTTCGGCGCCTCGTCCTTGAGATCACTAAGGTAGTAACGTTTCCGTGCGTTATGCTGTCACATATTTTAAAGAAGAAGAAGAAAAAATATCTCCGGCTCCCCATCTTGCCGCAACTTCACTTCATCTTCGTTTTTGTGCGTCGTAAGTAACACATGCTTTTTTATTATATCTAATATTATTTAATTTTTAGGCTTCCAAAAGCTGTTTAGATTATGGGTAAACCAAAAAGGAAACGATCTAGGTCGAGATCTATAAGCACATCTCGATCTTCTCATTTGGAGAAAAGAATGCGGAGGCTGGAAAAGACTATTAAGGATCAACAGCGTCTTATAAGAGCGAACCTTAGTAGTAGTTCCTCCAGAGCAAGTAGCTCAAAGAGGCTTACCAGTCCTTCCAGCAGTAGAACCCCGAAATCTCGGCGGACACGTAGTCCCCCTACATATGACTTACCTCGTGAATCAAGTCGATCACAGTCACCGCGAGCACGTAACTCTAAGTTGCAAGAAAAGAGCGTCTATTTAGATGAGATAGACCTAAATCAATCATCAGATTCGGAACTTTGTGGTTTAGGTACACAAACTACAGTTCCAAATACAGTAATGGTGGAGGCCATAGTACACCAAACAGACGCTGAGCCAAGACAACAGGAAAAAGAAAATTTGCCTTCTCAAGCTTCAGTACTAGAAATCAATTTAGATGCCGAGACCTTAAAATGCCTGGGAGAGGATCCATTGGCAAAGAATGCAGAGGAGGTTCAATTGCATGATGCAATATGTTCTAGGTGGAAGCATAT
>CAXKVY010004243.1:0-37445 GCA_964058915.1 Tetropium fuscum
ACCGCTTATTGGCCATTTGCAGAGGTAATAATAATGCACAAATTGCTGCACTTTAATGTATATAGCCGGTCACTAATACAAAAGTGTCGTTTATATAATTTCAATTAATTAGAGGCATATTATTGTCTACATACATAAGTGTTATAAGTAATATTATACACTTAGGTCTTGTACTTAAAAATTAATAAAAATTATTTACAAAAATGTATATGAATAAACTAGTAAGTGAGCCTAGTTTCGGCACAGCTTTTTCCATTAAAAAAATATTAAGATCGTCGAAAATATTAAAGTACCAATAGGTATATTTTATGGCATAACATGCAAAGAATATCTACAATTTCGTTACCTGCCGGGCATTATTCCTAATGAATTAGTTCTTATTACGAGTAGTTGCTTCCAAGAACTACATTTTTCATAAAGCAGAGATGCAATATGTGCCAACAAATATACAGCATGCAGATAAAAAGGAAGTGAATTTTAAATTAGGTTGTCATCCTATTTAGTTTCTCGATCTCATCCTTCTATGTCACTTTTGCCATTATACTCGTGTAAGGACCTGGCCATCCTCCATCCTCGGCCTGACATCATTGTGTATATATTTACACAGGGTATCTTTGTTGACAAACATTTTTCTAACAGAAATTTCACGGTGGCCTCTCTGCATGACGTTTGCTATTTCACACAAATGTAACTGACCCAAAGAACCCTAGTTTGAAATGTCTTTTCACACCGAGACATATTTATTATTTGTATTACAGAGATTATGTGGGTGTTCTCTTTTATTTTAGAAAACATATTTCAACTTATGAACGCAGTGGGACGCTAAGAAAAGCAAATTGGCTTAATGATTACCTGTATTACGACGTAATTTATTGCCAGGTAAAAATTATCTGACGAGGGAAAACGGCACAAAGATCAATTGTATATTAGAGTAGGGTATTTAGACGTAATGACTCTGTTACTGTGATATGCATAAAAATTGTAGAATTTCTAGAAATAGCTAAAGCTATGGTTGTACCTACTTCGATACAGCTATACTTTTGCCTAATATGTGTAGTTACAGCTGGGATATTATAGTGTTTGTGTCTAAAAACAGCGAAAATATCATTTAATTCTGGATTTTTTAAAGTTTGGAACATTAGACTTCCTATTTCATGAACTATACGTCAATGTTCAACATAAATCATGAAACACAACATTTTTTTGTGGTCACAGGACATTTTCAGATTTAAAAGTGAAATTAAATTCTTATAAAATTTTGAATACATATTACCGCCATATCTCAAAACTAAATAGAACTACCGACACGACGAGGCAATAAAACCGCATCGGTTATAAAATGCAGTGAAATTCTCTTTGGTAGAATTTTTTTCTCTTTCTTTCTCTCTGTCTATCTTGGCCTTGACTAGAAATTTTTGTTTTTAAAAATTATGCGTGAAATGCTGCAAATAAAATGAAGCCAATAGGCCAAAAAGTTATTAGATAAACTTTTTTTCATTATTACCTATCAATAGTTATCCATCGCGTTCTGTGAAAACACTTTATATTTCCAGGAGCACCCCTGTTGGTTATTTGCCTCTGAAATATAACTTTTGAGTATTTTTTCCCAAAACTGCAAATATATCATTCTTGAAAAAAAAATTAATAAATTCAAAGTTAAAATAAATCAACATATAATAATAATAATATATGATAATAATATAGTATAAATACTGTACCTATACTTATATTATAAAAAATCTGCGTGCAGCATAGTGATAGAAGTTAATACTTCTGTACCGATTCGAGAGAGAGAGGGAGAGAGGGGAGAGAGAGAGAGAGGTATTGTATATAATTGGCTTTATGGTAACTGAAGTGTGACACATATGTTTGTGATTCTAAATGGTGTAGATTTCTCGAGAATATAGCATCCATCGTTGTTCCTGAATTAGTTGTGGCAATGCTCCGGTCGTTATTCATATTTAAATTGAATTTCTCACTAAGAAAGTGCAGTAGTGGCAAGGACGCATCCTCCGCAAAAAAATCATCATATCCATTTAGATCAGATTCGAAAGCCCAATCCTGATATATCCAGCAGGATATGCATAAGTAATATTGTACCCTGGTTAATTCCGATTCTGTCACTCTCGTTTATAAATTATATCAAAATTGCTTTCCGCTTTAGAACACTCTGGGGGATCGTTGCCCAAGTCAAAGCTGCATTCGATATCTCTGTTTCTCTCTTTCTCCTGCATATCTGTCATATGCTTTATCTCACTTGCGAGAAGAGAATGTTATAAAATGTGTCATGACGTGACCTTGAAAAATTACTCTCATGCGGTTAAAGAAGTATTCACTTTAACAATTTAATATAACAAATAATTGTACTATTTCATAGTTGTATGTTTCTTAAATTGTTTGTTTTCAGGTGTGAGGTACTTTATAATTATTATTTTTATATCTCAGCTAGCTGCAACTCAACAAGAAAACTTTGATTTTAATTCACTATTATTCTAAACATTAATACAAAAGACCTCCAGGGTTGAATTTATCATCTTTTTATAACAATTTTTGGGAATAACACTGTGTACACTTGAGTTACTGGAAGTATGTGCTTACCACTTGATGACATCAAACAATTAACTATGGCTTTGTTCTCCGTTTCCAAGGAACTTTAAGGAATTCATAGTAAGTTAAACATTTCCTGTTTGAAATCTTTACTTTATTTCAATATCGGAAATGTCATAAGACCTTAAATTAATTTTAACTTTCTTTTGATAAAAGGGTTTTTTTAATATGAGAGAGAACAAAAAAAACCAAAGAAAAATTACCGGGAAGGTCCTCCACACCTCAAAAGACATGTTGTATGAAATCGGAATAAATAAACTGTTATCAGCTCCCGGTCTATATTGCAAATTTACTGAGATACATTTTTCACACGTTTTCTAATTCCACTGGAATGTTTCAAATTTAAGAAAAAGGGTATTCAATAAGTATTACATAATATATCATGTTGCATGAATATTTCCCTTTATTGCTTTGATGAAATAGAGGACATGTAACAAAATATAATTCAGAGATACCCTGTGAGAGCCTAATTAATGATGTAAAATGACAAAATATTAAATGAAGTAGATGCAAAATGGGGAGTATGATTAAATCAGAATATGATTGATGTGGTGACGTAGGGTATGAGGGTGTATACGAGGAGAAATATATGATAAATCGCTGTTGTAATTGATTTTCACATAATTATTCACAACTTTGCATCTGTGCATTGACGTACATCGATCTTGTCAAGACGCGCCTGAGCATCCCTCACGGTTTGAAAAACATTTACTCATTGTGAACGTTTCGGTATCAAGTTAAATCGAAAGATCCAATTCCAATAAATGTATGTGTTTAATTTTAATAGGGAAAACAACGTCAGAAACCAGTCACTAAAAGCTTTTATATACACTGGCGGTTATCGTTATCTCTTCTTCGACCGTAAAAAATAGTGTTCACATATGTTAAATTTATTATGTTATTAAGCTAAAAGTGGCTGTAAAAGTTGAGCATATGAAACCAGATTTTTCATCGGTGATATAGTTATTCACTTTATTATGAGGTACCTATTAACTGGGACTCGTGAAATTCCCCAGCGTTTACATCGCTTTCCGATAGTTTCGTTCGGCTTGGACTACTTTAAACACAGAAGTATTATGTAGCCTAGCAGCTTGCGAATCAGTAATATCGTGGTGTAAACGGGCTCGTTAAAGAATATGGAATATGTACAGTAGGGTGGAACTTAAAAACGAAATTTCGAATTTTAATTTGTAATAATGAAAATATTTCAATAAGTAATAAGAAGAATAAGAATATAAAGCAAATAACAAGAATAAAAAGGGTTGCTAACACGGTCAGAATAGTAGCATGGAATGCCAATGGGCTAATACAACGAGCCCATCAATTGGAAGCGTTCTTATGGAGCGGTAAAATCGATGTAACCTTTTGTTCTGGTCATTTGTCTGGTGGATTTGTTCTGATCATGTCGGCCTCTCTGTGAGGCTGACATGACCAGAACAAATTACTGCAAAATAACCTTGTAAGATTAATCACACTGCTCGATCAGACCTTCCCAGAAAGGGCGGAAGAGCGATAATCAAAGAAAACTTACTTACGAACGCTACGAAGAAACCAGATACAAAACTGCAAAAATCCAAGTGACAAGAGTGATAACCCAAATGAAATCCTACGACGTCACAAATGCCGCAATATATTGCCCAGCAGGAAAACCGCAAAAAGAAGAAGACTATAGTCGCTTCTTTCAGTCGCTTCTTAGGAGATCGCTTCATTATTTGAGGCGACTTCAATGTCAAACACACCTATTGGGGTTCTGTTAATATAACGCCGAAAGTAAGACAACTATACACTGCTGCAAAGGCAATATCTTGTCATTTTCCATCCACCGGCAAACCAACGTCCTGGCCTACAGATAAAGAAAAAACGCCAAGCTTAGTGGACTTTTTTATGTTACGCAATACTGCATCCGCTTATGTCAACATTGGAGAATTCTTTAACCTAACATCAGACCATTTAGCAATTCTACTCTCATTGAGTGAACATGTAATAACCAAAGAGTAACCCACGTATCTCATTAACGGGAAACCTGATTGGGACGTATATCGAGCACAGCTCGAACAGAGAATTGAAGTTGAAAATCTTGCAGCAATCTGCGTGGAACAACACCAGACTTGCAGCAATCTACGTGGAACAACACCCCTACATTGACGTCAAACACACCAGGTTTGCACTACATCAAAGAAATTCTAGGTTAAGAAAAAAAGAAGCCCGAAAAAAATGGCAACAAACTAGTTGGCCAGGCGACAAACGGGTGCAAAATAATCTATGGAACAGCTCAAAATTAAATTAAAGCCATCAAGAATTAACAATTTGAAAATTTCTTGAATAGGCCAAAGAATCATGACTCTCTGGCAACTGGGCCAACTGGCATAGAAGAGATACCACAAATTACTAACAGAGATGGCACGATAATTAAGCGAATAAAACCTGCTGAGATCACCAACACTATCAGAAACAATCTCAGTACAAAGAAAGCTCCAGGTTATGATCTAATAACTGCACATATACTTAAGGAGTTGCCTCGCAAAGGCATAATGAAACTGACGCATCTCTTCAATGCAGCACTACGACTCCGATATGTGTCAATGCAGTGGAAGATTGCTGAAGTTATGATGATTCCCAAACCTGGCAAACCTCCTGAAAACAGAACATCATACCGAGCAATTTCCTTAATGCCGATTATATACAAGCTGTTAGAACAGCTCCTTTTCCAGAGACTCAAACCAATCATTGAAGAAAAGCAGCTTATTACGTCCCGCCAATTTGGATTCCGTACTAAGAATTCAACTACGAATCAAGAAGATCGAATTACCATTGTAATTGAGAGAGCACTAGAAGAGAAAAAGATCTGCGTAATGATATCCCTAGATGTGGCCGAAGCATTCGACCGAGTGTGGCATCAGGGCCTGGAAGACAAACTAGAAAAATATTTGCCACGACAAATGAGCCAAATTCTTTGTTCTTACATTACTGACCGTCACTTAAAAATTAAATATGGAGAAGAATAATGAAGAATATTCTGACCTCAAGAAGATTTATGCTGGAGTACTTCAGGGATACAACAGGTCCTTGAACCTGTTGTTCTCTAACTGCTGTACACCAACGACGTCCCACAAAGCGACGGAGTAATTACGACAACATTCACCGACGACACTGCTCTACTCGCTACTGACCAAGACATATAGTCAGCCACGAACAAACTTCAAACAAAAGTCAAAAATGTCACCACTTGGGCAAGGGAATGGCGCATCAAACTAAATGGGGCGAAATAGATTCACGTCAATTTCACCAATAAGAAATATGACTATACTCCAGTGATCAACTAGCAAACAATCCCACATGCCAATGAAGCAAAGAATCTAGGTATGACCCCCAGATGTAAAATTTCGATGGAAACCAATGTGAAGAAGAAACGTGAACAATTAAACCTCAAGTTCAGACAAATGTATTGGCTCTTCGGACGTTACTCTGAGTTCTCAATACAGAACAAACTACTTATCTACAAGCAAATTATGTAGCATATATAGACTTATGGCATCTACTGATGCCATAAGGCATCAGTAGATGCATCATAAGGAAATTATGGCATATATAGACTATGGCATATATAGACTATGGCATGGACCAATTCTGGGGACGCACTAAGAACTCCAACATTAAATTAATTCAAACGTTCCAGAATAAAGTACTTCGAAGCATGGTACAAGTGCTGTGGTACATTCCCAATGAAGACATCCATCTTGACCTGAATATGCCTCTGGTTGAAGATAAGATTATAAGAATCTGGGTCTTTGTCCGCTTGGGAGGTTCGGCTACCTCTGCATCGTAGTTCGCAGCCAGCCAGATCAGCGGGTTCCCGTGCTCCTCTGCGATGACGTAGAACTTCTTGGCGTAGTCCTCGATCATCTATGTGGCCGTCTTGTACTTCAGGTCCCTACGGATGACCTCGTTGATCACATACCATGTGGCGCCTACTGCAGTCCGAAGTGTTATGTGTCCGCTGCTTGGATCCTCTTGAGATGCGTCTTCGCTGCATATCCCCATGGGGTGGATGCATAGGTCATCTGGGGGCGTAGGACGGTTTTATGAGGGTCGTCTTATTCTTCCGGCTCAGCCTCTTGTCGCTGGCTAACACCCGGTACAGCAGGGCCCAGGTGAACTTTGCCTTTTTCGTAGTGGCATCTATATGGTCCTTCCACGTCAGGCTTCCACGATGCTGTCTTCGACAAGCCAGATGCCTTGTGTTAAGAAATTGCTGCGGCGCTAACATTTATTGGACGTTTGTGTTATATTTAGACTTATATTTAATGACGTTATTTACAATTATGGTTTTAAATGATTTTATTTCCAGTTAAAATCATTATGAAGCTTTTTTTGAGATAATGTGTAACAAGATCGCAATTTAACATATCTTTTTCGGGATTTTATGTCTCATATTTTGATGTTACAAACTATATATTTTGAATTTACAAAATTATTATAACTATGTAATTAAATTATTATTACTAAGTACCTAAGGGATAAACAATCGAAAAAAATCATAAAAACGGGGTTACTGTTTTTTGGGAAAAATGTTTTCCTTTTTGAGAAAAAAAGCAAAAGCCATTTTTAGCCCCTACGGACTGGATTAATGATCAAAACAATGATATCCCAATAATTCAATAAAATCGGCAGTCAGAAGCACCAGGTTTTCTATTGCCAACGCGCTCTAGAACACCTAGAAAATTCACTAAGCATTTCTATTGCTGGACTGTTAGAAATGTTGATTAGCACATAAAAAGACAAAATGTGACATGCGCCTTCAAAAATAAAATCCGGCTGTTTCAAGATCAAATCCTCAGCCTTTCCTACGATTTGTTTGTCGGTATCATTTAAATTATATATTGTTAATAACAGTCAATATTTCCCTCGAGCTCCATTAGCACACACTCGCAAATGATACTTAAATTCTAAATTATAGCACAGTCGTGGAATTTATAACTATATAAATTAAAATTTTCGGTCGCCTCGAACGTTTGGTAGACATTTATAACTGTCCTATAAGTTGAGTAAAGTCATGTTCGTATTATCTCAAAAATACTCTTATCTCTAAAAGCCCCTAAAACAGTCGTCCCTTTGTTAAATTAATTACCTAATAACGAAACTACAGAATTGTTATTTGCACAGACGGACTAACAGCTATACGAAAGGTAAGGAAATAAATTGTCTTAAACAGGTTTTATCGGACAGATAAGATAATACAGTATTGGCTGAATACAACTGTGAGTATGTAAACTTTGATATTATTCTTGAGTGTCTTTAGATTAAGGTCGAGGGAAATATTTTATTTAGATATTATAGTAGTTATTATCATAGTATTTATTGGTCTACTGAGGATGCATGTCGTACTTACATATAAACATTACACCAGATTGATGTTAGTGTAAAGATTATATTTTCATTTATTGAACACCACTCAATAGGGACAGATATTATTATTAGAGAACTATTATTTTGTAGGGGTGAAAAAATATTGTATAACGTTTTACCCCTATCAAAAGTAATGATGGGAGAAAAATACTAGCAATAAGATCTACTATTGGGATTCTACTCCATAAAAGCGTTAATTTATTCAATCAATGATAAAAGTCATAAGCAAGATGTGGTACCGCAGTATTTTCTGTCACATGTTAGATGTATTCACAGTCACAGATCACAGGCCCGAAAGATAGAACAGTTCCTCTACTTACCTTCAAGACCAATTTGGCGGAACAATTGTACAATCATGGAGTTGGTGAATCCCACAAAAGATGAAAACTCAGGAGTGGAATAAGAGTAAAAATGGCATACATTTCTATGGCTCCAAATTTTATAATAAATTACAACAAATTAAGGATCTTTCCATATAGTTCAGTAGACAGATAGTTTCAGATAGAAACAGGTCGGAAGTTAATGAAACTTTGGGAAGTTATTTAAGGATGGTTAATAAAAACTTTCTCAAGTTTTGGACCTTGAGGCCCTTGTGCCAAAAAAGAGGGGGAGGGGAAGAAATGGAGAATAAAACGGAGGAAAAACCTGAAAATTAATCCTTAGAAGTATTATTGAAATAATATTAATTAAGTAATTATAGTTCATTTTCAGAATAAAATAAAATTAATTTGTATAAACTTTTTATTTAAATATACAAATTTATTATAAAAAAATCTTTTCAAAAAAAAGTTTTTTGAAGATTTGACGTTTAAGCAAATCTTCAAAAACATCTTGGGTCGGAGATACAAAAGTTGTAGATTCAGGGCTGTAGATTCAAAAAACTTGTAGCTACACAATATTGAGCCAAGACTAATAGAACTAGCCATGTTCTAAATTAATAGGATTGCTTAGTGCTCCACGTTGGACGCCATGTCCTAAATTATTACGATTGCTTCGAGCCCCACGTGGGGAACCATGTCTTAAACTAATAGCAGAGCCACAGCAGAGTCTCGCCATTTGTGTGGTCGCTAATCATGAAATTTGTTGAAATAAATATTCAAGAAAATGTCAAAATAAATATTCAGATGGCGCGGCGTCTCGAAGGTGTCTTGGGAATTTTGAGGAGCCAGATCACAAAAATTTTGTCAAAATAAATATGCAGGATGGCTCCCGAATTTTGCCATTTGTAGTCCTATGTGATTGCAAATATGTAACTTGGGATTTTTGAGGTAGCAGATCACGATTTTTTTAAGTGAGTACTTCTTTAGCCGTTTAGCCGTAACTTCTTTCTTATGAGAGTGATTTTTCAAGGTCGCGTCACGACACATTTTATATATAACATTTTATGTATAACATTTTCGTCTCGCAAGTGAGATAAAGCATATAACAGATATGATGGAGAGAGAGAGAGAGAGAGAAACAGAGATATCGAATGCAGCTTTGACTTGGGCAACGATCTCCTACAAACGTTCTAAAGCGGAAAGCAATTTTGATATAATGAGAAACAGAGATAGGGAATGCAGCTTTGACGGGCAACGATCCCCCACAAGTATTCTAAAGCGGAAAGCAATTTTGATATAATTTATAAACGATTGTAACAGAATCGGAATTAACCAGAATACAATATTACTTATGCATAGCCTACTGGATATATCTGGATTGGGCTTTCCAATCAGATCCAAATGGATGATGCCCTTTTTGCGGAGGCTGCGTCCTTGCCACTACTTAACTTTATTCGTGAGAAATTCGGTTTAGATATGAATAACGACCGGAACACTGCCAATAACCACCGGAGCAATCATTCAGGATGGCAGCTCAAAGATGAATTTTGTAATTTACAGTTCGATTCGACTAAAAGTCCATACCTCGAGGTTTTAGTGTTAGGAGATCAGGGATTTTTGGTCAAAATAAATATTCAAGATAACGGCTCCAAAATATAGGATATTTTCGGAAATAAATACTCGGATCTGCTAAGAATATCCCCCACAGAATGTTTCTTTCACATTTTATAATTTGTCGTTTGTTAAGTGTTATTATTAAAGAAGTGTTATTATTGTTAAGAAAGAAATTTTAGGCATGACCAAGATATGGGAGCAACATTTACAATATCAAAATGATATATCAATGTAGTATACCAAAAGTGGACTTTTAGTGTACTTGGTCGAGTGGTGGTTTTATGGGGTTTATAAATAATACGACAGGAGAGAATTTCGGTCTATGGTGGCGCCAGAGCAGAGGCTTTAATGAGGGTCCGGCAACCCAAGTCCAGCGGTCCGGTGCGGTTCCGGTTATTAGAGTCAGCGAACCGCGAGCCTCATAAACTGTGGACAGTGAAAAGGTGTATTGTAATCGGAGTCGACACGACGAGCTACGGCCATAACTCGGTTTATTGACGTTATACCATTGCCGAATGTACTCATGCTTATTTATACTTCACAGGTTTCCCGGAATATTCATAAAATATGTTTGTTTTTCGTATGTACAATATATTTGTTACTGATTTCGTATCGATAGGGTTTAGTCTACGCCGCATTATTATAACCAATTACAATAACTAATAATCCGTGCAATTCCGAATGAAAACATAATCGTAAAGTTTATTGCTGTCGATAGCGTTTTTCTCCATAGTTATTTTTCACAAGTTTAAATCATCACATATGGTGTAGCGCTTGTGTATACAAGTTATTGGTTGTTCTTGTTGCTGTTCTTACTTCCCAAGCCATAAATGTTTTACATAAGATAAATATAACAATTAACTGGAGTTGTTTCTACAAACACCAAGGCACTGAAGCATACAATCGACGTTTGTTTCGCTGACAACGTTAGCAGTATCGGGGGATATCATACCCCCTGTCTTGAAAGATGTAGGAAAAGCAGTTCAAGCGCAAAATGATTGTATACCTAATAGGCAATAATATTGTGTCTCATCTCCAATCCGGTGTTGGAAAGGTGTTGGAAAGTACATCCACTGCTCTTGCAAATATTACCGACAACATTCAGGGCTCTCGATAGAGGTAATTGTACTGCCCTTATTCTCTTAGATTTTTCTAAAGCATTTGATATTCTAGATCACACTTTATTGTGCGCCAAACTCGAGTTTTGACTTTTTGTCTAAGCTGCCGCACACAGGTTGTTAGTTTTAATGAGAATATATCTTATGATCTACCTATCTCTTCTGGTGTAGCCCAAGGTTCCATTTTAGGGCCTATATTATTCCTAATTTATACAGCGTACATTATTTCCTGTGTAAATCATAGTAAAATTCAGTTATATGTGGACGATGTACAGTTATCACACTCGTGACATTGATTGTATAGTTATTTTGTATAGACTGTATAGATTTTATAGCTATTTCATCCTCGTGACATTGCTGTAGCTTGCAATATTATAAATTGTGATTTACGACCACTTCTGAAGTATTTGAAAACAACAAATTTAAAGCTTAATAGTGATAAATGTCGCCATATGTTATACTGGTGATAGAATTAAAAATCAAGTTGAATAAAACCTTAAACTAACCTTAGATCATAAACCACTAACTCTTGTTACTAAATCCAAAAACCTTGCTTTGACTTCTGAAGATAATATGCGTTTCAAGGAGCATGCACTATTTAATACTAAAAAAAAAGTTACATAGCTTTAAAATTATTATATAATAATGTTTCCATTTTGAATTTCTAAGTTAGAACAAAATTGAAAAACACTGCACCCGATTATGTGTCAAAATCGCATCTGTGGGTGCCAGGGCAACCATAATCTGGTTGCCCTGGCCAGTCAGATTCTGAGATCAGATCTTGGCATGTGTAGCAGAAGAATCAGTTAAATGAAATAACATGCATAATTTAAATATATTGCTAAAATAACATTAAACTTGCTTACAAATCAGGCTACCGAATCATTAAAATAAAAACTGGTGAAAAATAACATTATTATTAGCAGTAGCAGTCGGTTTAATCGGATAAACAACAGTTATCCGTTTATATCTGACTGACAGGACTGTATTATTAAATATGATTTTAAAATGATCTCCGGGAAGACAGGGCATCCAACTGGTGTCACAGTCCAACATTGTAGAGGTTATTCACAGTTGGTTCGGGTCGCGCTTAATTTGTCTTGTGGCCCATCATCTATCTAGTACAGATCGGACCGCGATATACCGGACGTTTTAATGGCCAAACCATGTCCTCGCCTCGTATTAAGCAAAACAAAAACGACACATCAATTAGGCAACTTTTG
Source organism: Tetropium fuscum (assembly GCA_964058915.1). Lineage (NCBI taxonomy): Eukaryota > Metazoa > Arthropoda > Insecta > Coleoptera > Cerambycidae > Tetropium > Tetropium fuscum. Next base: position 12,289 of record CAXKVY010004243.1, read on the forward strand.
GGGGACCGTTTTTTACATTCATGCATCCATCCGTTGTTGAAATATTATACTGGAACTTAGGATTTAGGAAAAAGCTGTTGACGTTTACAATAACTATTTATTAGGGTGAGCCATTAAAACGACTATTAAGTTCTGGTACAGGGCGCGACTTTTGATCCCGGTTGTTTTCTATTTTAATTTATTTCGAAATGTATCCGAACAGAAATCGGAGTTTGTTAACCACATTTTTTATTTGGTAATTCTAACGTAAATGTGTATCTATAGTAAGACCTGAATATTGAATTTTTTGTACCGGTTGAATGTGATATTCTTGACCTTCATTACTGATATTGATACTATTAAATGACGCAGAGGTTTACTCACTATTGGTGAACGCAATCTAGAATGTTTTATTCAAATTCTTGGTAAGCAGTTTGAAATCAACTCAATCTGATGTTAGTTAGATCGTTTTCAGCAGTTTCCTTCAGATTGTCCCATAATGCATCTTTATGGGATATATCAATATCGTCGGCCTAACAGATATATCACCAGTGCTCTGAAGAGTGAATAAGCCGTTCATATATGGTAAACAACACAGGCCCTAACACTGTTCATTGTGGAACTCCACACTCAACAAGTATAAATCTACTAAAGGTATTATATATTTTGACATATTATTGCCTATCCACTAAATAGCTTTTAATCAAATTTAGCACTATTCTTCTAATACCTATGTCTTCTAGTGTCGATATTAACTGTTGATGAATAACGGTGTCGAGGGCTTTTGCTAAGCATACAAACACTTGCGAATAGATGATATACTGTTTGTAACATCAAAATATGAGACATAAAAAATTTTCAAAGGATACACACAATTGCCGCAATGGGAGATCGGGGCAGTATAACTTTTCTTACAGCAAGCTAAAATCGTCCCTATAAAGGCGCTTTCATTCAACAATTTGTTATGTTTTGATAAAATACTAATAACTAATCAATTTTAACAGAAAACCCATCAAAAGAATATACTAAATTCAGGAATAACTGTATTACTTCTATTTCAAGAATTATTGTTGACCCCACTTTACCACAAAACGGGGTCGGCGGCTCCTTATATCGATATAATCAGGGTTTTTTGCTCGGTTTTTTATGTGTCATATTTCGATGTTACAAACCATACTCACGAAGAGAATAGATGATATACTCACACCCATAGCAGCATAAATTTTAGACGTTGAATCTTCAATAGCATCTTGAGTTAATTTTTCGGATGGAAAACCATACTACATAGGGGAAATAAGGCCCATAGGGGAAATAAGGTCACCAGGAACGCCAACTAGATATATATTTATGTTTGCACAGAATACGAAAGTTAGTTCTTTAGTACCTATATAATATTGGCAGCGGTTGATAACTAACTGATAACGGTTGCGGTTGATAACAGATGTTTTTAATTTTATTTTTTAAGCTCATTTATTTTTTTAAACACTATTTGTAACTAAGTTTAGCCCAAAACTGGTTTTTAAATTCCCGCTAATATGTTTTATGGCCATAGCCAACATCATAAGCAGGTTAACAATGTAGGCGAGATATAACTAGCTACATCTATCGGCCATTTGACATCATCCCATGATATGACCCATCAGGTTTTAGAAATTAACTTATAAATGAACAGAATCAACCCAATCCAGTAGCTGCAGACTAAGCAGTTTCTCTAGCGGCTATTTGCTACCCATTAGACATCAGGAATGCCTCTAGCCCTGGTGGGCTAAACTACATGCTGAACTGCAATAGATAGGCGAATAATAAAATAGATTGTCATAAAAATATATTAATCACGATACCATCTCGAAGACAAAGAAAGATTAAAACTAAATTTTATATTGATTGCAAAGTACCTCGGATGAGAGAACAAGAAGATAATATGCGATTTGAGAGCATGTTATTTTAATTATAAGAAAACAAAATATTTGTTTTAACATGATCTATTTTAACAATAATTTAGGTACAAGTAATTTACTTTTACATACATTAAATTTATTTATAAAAATGGCGAATGCGCCAATGATAACTGCTACTAAAAATAGGCTGCAATTTCAAATTAGGTACGACTTATATTCCAACCCAATTAGTTATTTAATGCCCTATAGTGACATGTGGAGCCCGCCATTAAACTCTGAATTGTATTTTATGCAGTGATGCAGCGCTTATGCCAGACTGGTTCAAATATACATTCGAACTGATTGAAATAGTTGATATACAATTCCTCACTAATTATACGGCTTTTTAAAGTTTTATCGTCGTTGTAAGTGCTATGTTTGAAATTAATGCTTGTAGATGTGATTTCTAAATTGACATATTAAGCTATTTATATATACTCGTCAAAATATGCTTCGGAGCATCTTTAAAATATAGAATATGGAATATGGATGAATATGGATCGGTAGAAATAAGATTTCTACCGATGGAAAACTGTCATGTATGGATTTGTAAAGGGTATTTAGCATTTTATGGCAAATTTGATTGGCTTTAATTTCACTTATTTAAATTTAAGATAAAGTTGGAGAATAAGTAGAAAAATATTTAACACCCTGCATAAACAAAATATTTAACACCCTGTATAAACAGAGTGTTAAATATTGTTTTTCCAATTTGTTTTCAGGTAAATTTTATCTTGTATACCAAGATAACTAAACATCCTGTATTTTAGAGTTTTATAGAATTTGTTTGCAATACGTGTCTGTTTTATAACGCTTTTTGAATTTTGTTCCTATTTTTTACACAGAAAAAATTACCAAGGTTTTAGCAACATGTTACATTTTATCAATAAAGTAATAAAAAAACCTCAGTTTTTAATCATAATTAATATATTTTATTTAACAATATTAAACATTAAAGTTTAACTGTTAGGTACTGCAAGACGCAATTTATGGTGACGCTGTGCGAATAATCAACGCTATGCAACGCAATATTGAAATTAGAAGTAAAATTGAGTCTGGTCCTTCAACCACTCAGTGGCGTAACTGCGAGGTGTACGTACGTATCTAAATACATGTGTTTCGATTGTGAACATTAAATAATTTGTTATTGTTAAGAAATGTCTTCGCCTCAGTGCAGCAAACCATACAAACCTATATTTAAATGTCAGGCGCCTATATTTCAATGTATATGTATAATTATTATGAAAATATAAAAAGTGATTCGGAAACATTAAAGCAAGTAAAATATAATATATCCCAAGTGACAGGTGAGTTAATAACAATGCATTATTAAACTTTTCTCAAGAAAAATATATGTAAAATAAAAATATATTGTTTTTACATACGTTTGTTGGAAAGTAAGAAAACACGTATTTTATCGGTTCGTGCCATTTAAATAATATAATTAGAAAACATTATCTTGTTATTATTATCATTAGTATTTCATATATTACGTAATTTTCTACAACATAGTCTAAGATAAAAAATAATATATTAGGTTTAATATTATTAGTTCCCGAATTATACCTGTACATCCGATTTGGCATCTGCTATTATTCATCAATTCTTTCTCCAGGCGTAGACTAGTTTCAAACTCATTGGTTTTTATCAGTACACCATAGGCTAAAGAAAGGGGTGAATGAGCAAAAGCAAACCAATCAGTCGATCCCTATTAAGCCCGGTACTGTAGGCGACAGATAACTATAGATCCCTCTAGCGATCATTAAATCAAGGAGGATGTAGTAGGCTAGGCATCTATAAAGAATGCATAACGACAGAGGGATGCGAACAGTAGCATGGAAAATACCAGAGGGGAAGACGAACAGAGGGAGGTCGAGAAAACGCTGGAAATAAGAAGGAAAGTTTATAGACCAATTGAACTATACCACTAGTATATCAATTGGTTCCTCCAATGAAAATCTTATCAAAGACACTGAAGAAATACACGTTTCAAAACCAATAGGTATACGTCAAGCATAAAGCATAGACACTGATATCTACTCTGCAGATGCCAAAGATGAGTTCAAAAGAAGTTCTCTTACGAAAGATAATCGAGTGAAGGAGGTAAATGATATTACTGACAAAGGATTTCATAATAATTATAATCCACTGCTTCCGCCAGTGGAGGGCTATATATTTGTATGAAAACGAAAGCAAATTCTTAGATAATATATACTCATGACTATACGGACTTTGTCGCTAAAAAAATGAAAAGCCTTTCTGGCAAACATTTCTGGCAAACAAAGACGATTCTACAGGAAAAGCTGATAAAGAGAAAGACAAAACAAAACAAACCGATAATAATAAACCGATAATAATAACACCGACAAAACCGATAATAATAACACAAGAAATGCTTTTGCGTTATAAAGGCTCAACTTGCCCCAAAAAGTGATTCATATCTTCTGAGCAAGCTTCAGCATCAAACAAATCCAACAGCGTGCCCATTTTTGAAAAATCAAAAGTGAAATTCTTTCGAAGGGATAGTGATGACTGCGTATATATTATCATTTGAAAAACGTATGGCAATACTAAAATAAATGCGATTAATACAAAAATTATGAGGTTGTCAACAAATCTAAGATTATTCAGGGTATGAAACAAGTTTTAAAGAATACCGAAGAAAATGAAACTGTAGAGGTACCTGAAGAAAAAGTGGACAATATTCAGCAAGTGTTTGAATCTAAAATCGCTGAATTAGAGACAACATCTACCAAGAAAGTTTCTCAAACATGCGCAGAATCACAGTGAAATTAAACAATTAAAATAACTTCTTTAGAAAGTCAGCAAAGCTGGTAAGAAAAGACAGCATAGAGAAAATGGAAGGGATAACAAAGCTAATGTGCCTAAATGATTCCGATGGCTCTTTGCTCTGACTATCATTGCCACCTCATTATATCGTTAACATTTGTGGTTATGTAATTTTGATAAGTTGGTAGATACATACATGTAGTAATTATTGCAGAAGCAGACTTAACTGTCTATGAAGATAACTTCCTATAATGGTTGCTGCACAGGAAAGAATATGCTTATAAAATGCTTTTACACAATTTCATAGCATTATACCTAGTTTCTACGAGACAACTATGTTCTATGCCCAAGTTACTCGTGTTTAATTTTAAAGTACAGGACTATATTTAAATACCATATTTTATCTCGACCCTACTTAAAAATGTGTAATAGCTAATAAAAGTTTCGTAATTAAAAGTTATTCCAAGAGATAAAAGCAAGATTGTAGAACGTAAAATGTAAATTCCATTTTTATTTCACCATACAGTTCACCGAAACGTTGTTATTAGGCTTATACCTGCAATGTTATAATCTATTTTAATTATATTCCGATTTAAAACCACAACAAATTCCAGCCGAGTGATAATATGTCTAAAAGCCATTAAGAGAAATGTTCTTAATTTCGATATCACAACAAGAAACATTACGAGTTATAAAATCAAGAAGTTGTTCTACATGTGAGAAAACCAGGTTGATAATCTTTAACTAGTTGTTTAAACAAGAAATACATTTCATATTAAATAATGAACACCACTTACGTGATAATTATAATTTTATACAGAATAATTAATTACTCAATTAATGACAATAAAAGACATAATAAATTTATACCTATTTACATGGTTTCAAGAAGCTAAACACTTGTTCTGCTTCCCACGTTGGATTTAGAAGTTTAATTGCCGATTCCCAATTTGTAAAATATGATAAAAGTTTATTCCTGGGATGTAATTAACTCTGATTTTTATGGCGTATTTTACATGACCATTTCAGCATTATCTACATCAAAATATAAGATATAAAAAACAAACACAGCTTTCACTAACACCGAAACATTACATCAACAATGATGTCATCAGGACAACTTTAGAGTCAGGAAATGATTAAAATTAAATAATTGTATGTACAGTTTAGCTCTAAAAGTAAGCCCATTGCTTAGTGGACTATATATCTCTTGCTTCTTCTTTCTCCTTCTTGCTTCTTTCCATCTGGTAATTTTCAGTTGTTCCAGTCTTTTTCCACCTCCGATTTCCATCTTGCTTTCGGTTTCCTCTTCTCCTCTTCCCTTCAAAATTGTCCTCGTCAGTAGCATTTTTGGCATCCTTGCCTATGTTTTCAATGTGTTCTAATAACTACCGTAATCTTTGAACTTCTATCACTCCTATTTGAGGCATGTTTGATTCCTCATATAAACTGATTACTTCTTCGTTTCTTCTTCTAACCCATCCGCATACAGTTCTTTTTTCTCCAAAGATTTTCCTCAGTATTTTTCTCTCCCCTACTTCCAATCTAGTTTTTTCAGTTTGTCTGTAAATTCCAGGTACTGATATTTGTTGTATGTTGTATTTTCCTGATCTATCAATTTTGCATCCCTTATGACTTTTTCTAGTACTTAACTGAATAACACTGATGATAAGGGGCATAAGGTCTTCTTGTCTTACACCAATTTCAACCTCAAATTCTTCTGTAGTTATTATGTCTCACTTTATTTCCTCTTTAGTGTTAATATTATCATATTTCATTTTGCTGACTACCAATTCTTTTAAGGTCTTGTATAATATTTTTATGGTCTATGTTTAACAACTGGTTAAAATATTCCTTCAACAGTCAACAGTTTCAGCACTACATCAACCACAACAATCTTCCGATATTTATCTCTATTTCATATTGGTTTTGGTTGGTATCCTCTTCTCCCATTCTTCACTACTAGTTTTCTAAAGTCATTATTATATATAATTTCACCAATAAGTAAGGTGACTTTATATTGTTTGGATCCCTAGAAGAAAAAAAAGATTACAGATGGAACTGCCGCTTTGTTGAAGTTTGAAGACTGGTTAGAGGTTCACTGTCTTGCTTGTAGTTTACGACGTTTAGATTAATTAGTACCTGAAAATTATCTTCAAGTAGTTATTGACAAATGTAGATACTGCTCGGAGATTTATAGGCATGCCATCATTAAAGCCATCGTGACTTTATATATTAGCACACACGATGCTTATAAACACCACAACAGCTTCTTAATTTGCCAGTAATCACCTGAAGACTTATGAATCGAAACGTCCCGAATAGTGAACTACAAGGAAGGTAATGGAAGTCATCCACCAGGATATGTGATCTTTCTGTTTAATGACAATCATAGTATCTATATCAGAATTAAAGATGTCTATTTCTGTTCCGTCTAGACTAAACTGAAAAATCTGAGAGATTTTATACTTACAGAGCATTTATAATTATTTCAAAACAAAGTAATTAATTTTGTAGAAATATTTGTAATAGTGAGAATACTATAAATATTTCGTTTGTTATTGAGGCGTCTTTAACACGCCAAATGAAAAATGAATTAAAGACCGCCTAGTGAAAGATGTAAATAACACATATTTTAGTTTGAGTCATTAAGAAATTGTAGAATTTATAAAGCCATCTGTTATGGTGCAGTCACATACCGTCAGTGAGTAATGACAGGTTGCTTCATTTCGTTTTCAAATAAATTTGCGAGGACGTTTTTCCACTTTGGGGGCGGACAGAAATAAATCGACTGTTCGCTAAACTCTCGCCTATCGTTTTGTGTAAGTTTTGTTGGAAACTGTGGCTTTCGGCTTGTCGTGCTTTACATATTGACACTAAATATAAATTAATGTTGTGGTTTGGGGTAAATTATGTTGTTTCAGTTTGCTGCTAGATTTATGCTGCTTTCTTCTTCCAAGGCAATCGACACAACGTATTTTTACAATGTAAGTTCATTTATAATAATTTAGTAACGACGCCAATGCAAATAAGTACACCTATAGTGCTTTCGTTTGATATGCAAACTAATGGAATGCGGTGACATAAAATAAAAAACAATAATCTTATCAATCTCGTAGAACAGAATAGCTGCCTACAACTGCATGTTGGAAAGGGCAAATTAAAGACTGGATGGAAGAAATAAACATTGAACACGATGATTCACTACTTAAAGCTGAATTGTTGACACTGACAAGGCAACATTTTTGCTCTAGTTAATATATCAAACGAAAACACTATAGTTGGGTTTTATATTAGGAGCAAATAAATTTAAATACAATTCTAGTCAATTGTAGAAGGGTGTTTCTACATCATGCATTGTTGGGGCAATAGGGGTAGCTAAGAAATATTCCTAACTCAATATCGTAGCATAAATTGAACTATTCGTATCTCTGTTAGGTATCAAACTAAGACGTGAAACAAAATTAATAAAAATACTAAGTATTCTTTAAAACTATATCAATAATAAAGTACCCTTATATCCGGGGACACTACCTAATTTATATCACAGAAAAAAGCGAACATAAGAGAACAAAGTCGAGGGTAGTTTAAGTTTCTTGCAACTGGAAGTAGCCTTAGTCGAAAAAATATTGCGTTAAGGGGGTTGCAGCTCCCACGAGGAGGTTGCAGATTTGATAAAGAAGATGGAAGATGGAAGTAATTATTTCCATAATAATAAAATTAATTGTTGTAAATGGTGTAAGATAGTATTACATGTGTGTTATTATATGTGTAAGCATAATAAGGTAATTTAAGTAATAGTGTGTTATCCAAATCATTGTAGGTATTCTAGGCTGTATCCTAGAAATTTCTAGTCTTCGTCAATTTTTCGATAAGAATTTTAACAAGTTAATAATCAACAAGTGAGTAAAATCAACGAAGATCTTCAAAAAGTGTTACGAGGAGAAGTTCCCAGAAAGAGTGACGATATCAGAGTAGTGTTTCCCGCAGTAGTGTTTGTGCTTAAGTGTTTTATTTGGATTAACTTTGCATAAAGGTAATAACTACCCCCGATATCCATGTCTTGTATTTGAAATAACATATAATAATTTAGCTTAAATATATCTGAAATATTGTTTTGCGAGGTTTCAATGTTCCCATGTAATATTAGTATAAGGTATAGTAGGTTATTTCAGGGTAAATTAAGTTTCAATTTGGATGTTATTAATTTACCATATAAGTTCAAATGTGTAAATTGATGTCCTAGTTAAATGAAAACCAATTTCCTTTCTTCTTGAATATATCCATATGCAGTAAATATATGACATATTAAGATAAAATTTGAGAAAATCGTAACTTCATTAGTTATTAAAAGTTTTTTAAGAGTTTATATGAAAATAATACAAATTATAGTATTATTTTAAATAATTCAGCCTGTTTTGTTACCTTTCCTAATCTACATGCCCTAATTTAACCTATTTTATTCTATTCTATGCGCCTATTCTAAAGAAATTCTTCAGGAGTATTAGCAATCCAAAGTAAGTATCTAGAAGCCAAATTACCATATATATATAATCAAATTGCATATAATCTAAAGTTTCTAACGTGTAGCCACAAAAATAAGAACAAATTATTTATTAATTAAATAAAATCTGCCTCCCTTACAAATTTATATATATATATATATATATATATATATATATATATATATATATATATATATATATATATATATATATATATATATATATATATATATATATATATATATATATATATATATATATATATATATATATATATATATATATAATAGATAGTATCCATCATGGTCACATTTATTCAAATAATCTGTATCCATATAAAAGTCGTGATAGTAGCATGGTATAGTTTTAATTAGTAGCACTGGAATAGTCCGTAAATATCTCATGGTTTTTCTAAAAAGCGACCGCGTCTTAAGACAAGATTTATCGTTCCAAATACCCGGTACGCTTTCTGAGCTAACAAGTTCGAGTTTCAACTTTTGAACTTCCTTGTTCGTGTTCGCAGCTTTCTCAAGATAGCAGCTCTTTACTTGTAAGTGCCTGTAATGTTCCGCATTATATTTTTAATAGCGGCAATACATCATATAATTTGTCGTAAAACATTTTATTAGACACTTGGACGGCATAAATAATATAAACTCATATGTCTAACAGCTTGCCATTTATATATACTGTTGGAGTGGACTTTCATCCCAAACAAAATGATAATGCTCTCTAATTTTTTTAACGTCTATTCAAAACGTATTTTTTTGTAAGTTGCCTACAAGTTACAGCTTTAATTTTTTCCATTTATTGTTTTGGTTTAGAAATAAAGATCCATGTAACTGACATCATTAACTGTCAGTTTGTTAGCAGTATCAGTTGAAATTTAACGTCGGTCGTCTGGTCGTGTTTTTGTGTTTTTAATTTAAAATTTGTTATCTTTATTCTAACGCTTGAAAAAAAAGTTGTATATGTCTCTCTGAATAGAAGGCTCATTTTATCTGTTTCTCCCAATTCGCTCATCCTCGGATTTTGAGCTCAACATACGAATATATTGTTCGCCATCTAGGTACTCCTAATAACATACTATATATGTATATATATATATATATATATATATATATATATATATATATATATATATATATATATATATATATATATATATATATATATATATATATATATATATATATATATATATATATATATATATATATATATATATATATATATATATATTGATCCATAATATTACAAGTCTGTACAAAAGCTGAATTAATACCTGAATTTGAGTGAGTAACCTGAGACCCTGAACGAAACCAAAAGTTAAAACAGAATTAATCTTAACGATGATCATACCCAATTAAGTGGACTCGAAGTGGAGAATAAAAGAAACGGAAACAAGTTAACGGTCGATAAATTCTGTGTTTGTGAAAGTCTGGTCACGTGGAGCATTTTATCAATGAAACTTATTCGAGACAAATTAACATTTTTTAAATGTCGATAGTAACGTACTGCCATAGTTTTTGTAATGCCAAGGAAGGTACACGTCGAAATTTACCGCCAAAGCCTGGGTGGTCCAGGCGCTGTCACCAGACCATTTAAAAAATCATTTCTAGTCGTACAATTATAATTACAATCTCACCCATTGAGCCCTACAGTCCATATAATCCATCAGATATGGGTATTAGCGGGATTATTTTGATTTTGTGGCCTAAAATATTTACATATGTCTTTTATTATCCGTTTAGATACCTACTCTCAAAAGATTTACATTTTATTTAACTGTATCCGTTTATTGTTTTCAAATTTAAATATCATTAGCATACATACGTAAATAAAATTTATAGCTTCGATATAATCACAAGCATTTTATGACATATTTTTAAGACTCGTGCCCATTATTTCAATTTAATTACTTTACGTTAAAAAGTTGCACGGTGGTTGAAAAACTTGTTTTAGTTTATAGTTTGGTTTATGAAGCACTTCAAAGAATATTGTTTTGGGTATATCGCGAGATAGTGAGTGGGCTTTGGTGGTTCGAAATTTTAAATTTTATGGTTTATACGTTCAGTTTACCGGTTTATACGGTCAAGAGACCGGTTTTGGCAAAAAAAAATCGACGAGGGTAGGATAACTTGTTCAGGGCTGTTTGGGGAGTGTCTAGAGTACCGAAACCAAAAATCACACTCGAAAGCCAGGTAGTCCAGTATATAGGAAGTTTTGCCCTACAAAAGGTGGAATAGCGACAATATTCTAACAATATTCAACAGTTTTCTAAGTAAATATTTTCGAATTGACATTGATAGTATTATTAGTAACGCAAGAATATACTTTTACAAGTCTGTTTGATAATGCCTGCAATTTACTTGACCAGGGACTCAATAAACTATGTCACATATAAAATGGCGGACTGAATATCTTTCACGTAATTATTCCCATTGTTTGTGAGGCAAGGTAACTGGATCAAAGCTTTTCAATAAATCGTTGTCGTAATGAAATCAACTTGCAATTCCCACCTCCGGGTCACATGACATCGGATAAGCCCACGTTATTGGATAAGACCGGTTGACAAGTACTTAAACAAGTTAGTTCGTACATAAATTCCGTCAAGTGCATCAGCCATCGATGTACGGTTGTTTATTGCTTCTCGTTTGTTTCTTGTTCGACTCTATAGGTGACTCTACCTCTACTTAATTTAACAGTAAATCAGCCATGCTAACGAATTCGTATTATTTACACCGATTAAAATTGCTCTTGCTTATAGCTACTATTATTGCATATGTGGGACTTAAATGTAAATAACTAATCAATAAGTATCTACTAATAATGTATATGCAGTAAATATAGAAGCAATAAGGTCAAGCATAATATTTAATTTTTCAAATTAGAAAACATTTGTACCTTCAGCAGATCAAAAGCAGGAAACGAATTAAACACAGAGGCCCTGAGTAAAATATTTTATGATCTTACAGCTTATCGTAGGTATGATGGGCTTTCCATTGTCGATATTTTTTTATTTTTCTATAAAACTGCCATTAAAAACCTGATGAACCTAGTTGTTTCTAAAGACTACCTATTTTTTTTAATCTCGTTGAATTCCTTGCAAAATAATACAAAGTAGAATTATAATATATTATCTATTTAAAATAAATACTTTTATGAGAAATCTTATGAGAAAGGAAAACCAAATACATTTACACTGAGACCGATTACAGTATACTACTCGTATATTGTGCTCCATGTGCGTTTTGCTAAGTTAGCACCATCTAAAGATTAACAATATCCATTTCTAAAACAAACCTAGTTATACTTAGTCATACCTAATATAAGCCTTTCAAGTGCATTGAATCACCAGAAATTAATTGTAATTGAAAGATTCACTAAACTGATGTAATAATAGTAAACCCCAGAGAGAGATATTAGGTATAGGCACGAAAAAACGGGCCTTCCATGGTCAGGACTACTTTTGCTTTATTTTAGTTATACCGGATAGTAAACTGGTAGACCCTATATATTTGCTGAAGAAGTTGCGAATCATTTTGAACAATTAATGGATGATAGTCCTAACAAATCTCTATCGCAGTTATACTCGACAAGGTAATGTTCTTATAAAAATTTAGTAATTTGATATGCCCAAAGTGTCTTCCTGTTAAATTTATTACCATTTCATAATTTTCTATCTCTTTTATCTTTTCTAATAAGAAAACCACGAAAACGTCAAAGTGATATCACTACTCGACAACAACGGACTTGTTCCACGTCTAAAGAGACTAAAACCTTTCCAATTGGTGTAGTGACAGTGAAAGTGCCTATAATTCTAAGCATAATAGGTCGTATCACACGAACAAAGTGATTAGTGTTATGTGGAGTGTGTCACTGGATATTCATTTACTGAGCAGCTAAGGCTAGTTATCATGAAAAAAATGTTAGATAAATGTAATCTAGTTACAATGCTCAACGCCCACGGATGCACGTGGCGTTGAGCACAATGTCCAGCACGTCCTTTTCCTCAGATGCGGAAAAGGACGTGCTGGACATTGCACTCATGCGCAATAGGCCTATGCAGTTAAACTTCGAGAACCTCAGGGAGGGATCCTCGGACCACGACCTCATCCTGTTCAGCCTGGCCATAGCACAGGCGGACAGCGACAAATGGTTCACCAAGAAAAGGACGCACTGGCCGAAGTTCCAAGCCCATCTTTCCCAACAAGCCTCTTCTTTCCGAAGTTCCAAGCCCCAAGTTCAAGCAAAGATCCATTGAAGTACCCCGAATCGAGGACCAACCTGCAGTCGAAGCAGCCATCGACCACCTCGAGGAAAGCATAGGCACAGCGCTAAATATTTCCCCTACAGATTCTCCGGTATTTCACCTCCAGATGGAAACAGACAGACGTGAATTTCATCCCCAAGCCCGGAAAGGATCACCTCTTCCCACAAAACTATCAGAGAAATCAGAAGAGCTAGAAGCCATCCCAGATGAGCAGTTCACATTCAGAAGAGAACATTCCATGGAGTTCCAAGTGATGCGGCTAGCGGAGTACGACACCGAGCGATTCAACCGAAGAGAGGTCACAGGTGCAATCTTCCTGGAGGCTAAAGCCTTCGACAGAGTATGGCACGACGGATTGGTCATCAAGATGATGGACGCCAGTATTTTCCAGTATCCCTCCTCAAGCTGATCCAATCCTACCTGGCCACCTAGAAGCACGAGTGCCCCAGGGGCCCTACTTTCCCCGCACCTGTTGAACCTATACATCGCGGATATCCCGAGGATGAACAACACCACCATGGTCCTCTACGCAGACGACACCGCCATCCTCGCCAGATCCTGACAAGCAAGGTAGACCACCCGCAAAAATCCTCTAATTTTCTATCTTCCAGTTTTTTAAATAATTTCATGAACCTATTTTCATTGTTGTATATATTATTTATATTTTTTTAAATAATACCAGCAGAATAATGATCCGTAATATTACTTTTAATGATTGTGGCATAGATATTGTCTAATTGTTCGGTACGTGCTTTTAAACAGATATGGTGAATGCATGTTTTATATTGTACGGATACACTGGTGTATTTGTTAATTAAAGGAATATAACCATTTTCTCTCACCAATTTTATGTCACCACAACCACCACCAATGTCACCAATGTCAACAATAAGAATATAAATATATGCTGCATTTTTATTTTTTAACAACACCGACAAATGTTCTATAAATGATAATGGACATGTTGGACGGTGGACTACTTACTTCTATCGCCTACTTTCTATCGCATTAATTTCACTAATTTTTAGGTTAATTTATCTGGTCGCATATTTGTGAAATTGTGCCCGTTTTTTAATAGGACTTAGATTACTCTTAGTAAAAATTAAGCATCTTAAGATGTAAATAGAGGATGTTGTGAGAATTTGTTTTTCTTTAAATATATCCATCATTCACTTCTAAGTTGAAAATTAATCAATATTTTTTCGACATATTGACTCTTTTCCATTCACTACCTCTACTCCAAGCGATAATGTTGAACACTATATGGCGGTATGCCATGGAATAATAAATATTAATCAAGCTCGCCTGATTAAGAGTATGCTTTAACTGCAATATTGCAATGCTTTATGGTTTAAAGAATGCTTTAAATAATGCTGTATGCTGCAAATAATGCTTTATTTAGCTGACCAGGAGAGCTTAAAATCAAGGATGGTGCCAAGACTGCCAAGAGGTTTTAATCATACATAGTACCTTGCATCAGATTTGAAGTTTGCTGGTAGAGGTCTTATGTATCTTAAGTTAATGTATATCACATGTATATGACACAGTAATCGTTCTGTCGTTAGCAAATATTGTTGACAATGACCATGCTCAATGCATGTTGGTAGATCATTAACATATGACATGAACAGTAATGGGCCTAGTATGGAACCCAAAAGTACCCTAAGTGCAACACTATGTATATCAGATTTTTCCCCATTCATACTAGCTATTAGAGACCTATTTTCCATGTGGGAAGTTATCCATGCGAGAATGCTACCTCTTATAATATACCCAGGCTATATAATTGCTTAAAATGTCATTTTCGACAGTATCAAAGGCTTTGGAGATAAGAAACAAAAGTGAGACTACATACTTACCAGGATCCAAGCACTGGTCATATTCGCGCAGATAACAAGGCGCATTCTCAACCGATTTGTTAGACCTAAATCTATGCTGAGATGCAATCAGGAGGTTATTTTTTCAACAAAGTTAGTTATTCTGTCATATACTACTTTTTCAAGTATTTTAGACAGAACACTCATCAAAGAAATTTGTCGGTAATTTTCTATTTAGGTTGGATCACCTTAATAGGGGTATAGCGA
Source organism: Tetropium fuscum (assembly GCA_964058915.1). Lineage (NCBI taxonomy): Eukaryota > Metazoa > Arthropoda > Insecta > Coleoptera > Cerambycidae > Tetropium > Tetropium fuscum. The sequence continues at coordinate 27,860 of CAXKVY010004243.1, forward strand.
TTATTATAGATCGTTGGCTCATTCCACGCCAAGACAAGACGGTTGGAAGCAGTAATTGCTAACAATGGAGCACATGAAATATTAATTTTAAAATAAAGTGTTCATTTTATTACCAATAAAATTATAATAATTTGTTTGTGTATTTTATATTTTAGTTATATTTAAAAATAAGAATCACATCCTGTTATGGCTTTATTCTAATATTTTCTAATACCAAATTATAATCTAGACATCAAAACGTTGTCTAATGTCTAAATGTCAAAATAAAAATAAATGTCAAAGCCACAATACATGATGCTAAAATTAAAATACATATATATATAAGAGTCGCTTACTTTCAACTGTTCGTGGGTGTACCTATACGTTTCTATGAGCATTATATATAGATTTACTAATAACACATCATCCATCTTAAAATTGTTGGTACTTCTGGGTTTGACCACATTAATTATTTAAGCTCTAAATCATAAGCATTTTTCATATGTTCGTGGCAAGAATAGACCGCTTGTAAGTCCTACAATAAAAAGAAAAAACAAAAACTCAATTCTTACAGGTAAATTTAAGAATCCAAAATCCAAGATTTTAATTTAAAATATATGAATATACGAGAACCCTACTTCCTACTTTCAAAAAAACTATTTCTAAATCATAATTTACCCTAAGCTTGTGTAGCCGGTCTTCTGTGGACAGTAAGGTCACCTGACCTTACACCCATTGAACAAATTATGTATGATGTGGTTCACGATTTTTTTAAATTTCATATTTTGTTAGCCCATTTAGACATGCTACAATTTTTTTCTGGTGTTTATTGGGAGTTGAAATTTCAATGGTAGTCAGAAAGTATCGTAGTCAGTAGATCACCAAAAAGTTTTGGTCTGTTTAAGAATTGCTGCCAGATTATTGAGATCAGATCTAATCAATTATTTAGAACAGATGGATGTATCAGTCTACAGAATAAAATATGTTATTCGAAATATTCGTATTAGATGTAAAATACTCTATTTCCATAGTGCTGTCAATTTATAATGTAGATAATTATTCAAATAGGATTCATTTTCGAATAATACTGTTTTGTTGTAGTATGTCTTATATTTATGTGCGATTCAGCACATTACCTAAAGTGATATGATCAAATATGACATTTTAACAGTATTTCAATTCTGGAGTATTATATATAGAGACAATATTGCACGTGTATAAATTTTAGTCCCATTTAAATTTAATGCAATTGCCGAACTAGAGTACCGCTAATTTTCACACGAAATATCCATTACCTGTGGCCACAATCAATGCATATATTATATAAAATTTAATCGTTATAAATGCAGTTATTAATATATTAGCATCCTGTTAAAGATACTCGTATATAATAGAGGGCATGTCAATTACTTTAATGTATTGAAAGGTTCGTTTGTGCTGACACAAATAAAACTGCGATAAATTACCAATACAGGTAGAGTAATGGAAATAATTTAATTTTCATTATAAACTGCTGAACAAAATATTTAAAATATTTAAAGTGATATTAAAAAAAATTTTGCGTACGTATTATATATAACATATATATATATATATATATATATATAGATATATATATATATATATATATATATATATATATATATATATATATATATATATATATATATATATATATATATATATATATATATATATATATATATATATATATATTAATTAAAAAATAAAGACTGTATCTTGTAGTTCTGTAAGCACTTCACCAATAACACCGAAAAATATAAGAGCTCGCGAACGGCGAAGAACTTAAAAATGATAAGTAAGAGAATAATTCAAGTACGGGTAAGAGAATAATTTTGCCGGCGTCAGGTGTATTTATCTTTTTACCTACTCTCTCGGCTTGCAGCGTACCCCACGTGGTTTTCAGCAGTACGTGAGCGCACGGTTGATGTATAGGTAGCTCGCGGTTGGTATCTATGAATTCGAGCGGCTTATTTTAAATTTTTGAAATATAACGGAACGGGTCAAGTGGGGTAAATGCACCTACTAAAGTGCGCATGTCAAATTTCATCCGGACTAATATTTTTCGGAAAAGCAGTGTAATGTCATTGAATCAAGTGTTCTTGACTCAATAGCGATCTCAATCTTGATCTCTTTCAGAAACTTTCCCCTTATGTTTTCAGAAAGTTTCCCCTTATGTTCGAATTATTCTCGATATCTTCTCGATTTAAATCCCATTGAATTTGTGTGACTATCGTTAAAACAATACGTGACTCAAAATAGTGTAAATTTTAATTTAACAGAGTGTTGAATATTGAACGAAAAAATTAGACGTATTTAAAAAAAAAACGTTAGATTTAGTTGCGGACGAGATAATAATAAACATACACGATGATAATGAGAGGGATTTTGAGGATAATAATTTTGAGAATGATTGATAATGTGTTTAATTTAATGTCGATACTGTTCAGACCTTTTAAAAATTAGTGACGTTATTTCCGAAAATATATACTCGTATAGATAATTTTTCTAATAAAACATGAGAAACGGGCCATATTTGTAGAAATAACAATGAACAATTTTTTAATTAAAACATTTCTGATGCATAATACGTAGTGGGGAAATAAATAGGTGAATAGGAGAATCCGAAATTTTATATCCTTCATCCATCATGACTAATTATTGTGGTTCAATAAAATTATCAAATAATACACTGCGCAAGCAACTCTGGGCATCGTTCATCTAGGTAAATATATTATCCCGGGCTTTCATCGTTGAGCATATGTAATTAACACATGCATAGACTGCATTCAGTAGAACTATCTAGCAACTGTCTCTATGATAAAGTACTCACAAATTGCAACATGAAGAGGACAAGTGTCGCTGGCTCTGCTGCAATCATAGCACGTTGTGATTTGTATTCACAGCTAATTTCCGCTTCTAGACATGCTCGACACGTGTAAAACCGCTAGGTGTTACCTATCACCGGACATATGTACTGTCTACTTCCGTTCATTTTAATATTCTGACAGTGTTTCTATATTGTACAGTTATTATGTTCGAGACCTATTCCTTAAATAAGCCAAGAATATATGACTTGAACAAGGCTGAAATATTAAAATAACCGCGTTATGTAGGTACGTAGGTAATTACAAAGCTGCAAATTCTAGAACGTAACACTTCACACAGTGTAGATATATTAATATATTAAATTGTAAACATTGTAAGATTAAATTTTATATTTTTATTTTATATTATAAGTGATAATAATTTGGTTTGTAGATACATACTTTGGATTGCTAATACTCCTGAAGATTCTCTTTACATTATCTTTAGAACCTGTACCAAATACTACAGAAGCGGTAAATCAAATCACTATGCAATACAAAAGGATATTTAGTGTAAAATTGTATATCGCCACAATTTCTTGTGAATAGAAGAACTAGGGGCTCCAGTCCGCGGCTTACCATATCGGTCACTATCCCTCCTCAAGTCATATAAATCCCATTTCCCTTCTCGCTCACTTGGAAGACACATGCATGAATAAGCCGCAGATTTACTAGCTTTATTGCTCAGTGGCGTATCATCATGCGTAACCAAGGTGGCAAGTGACTTCAAAAGATGTCTTATTATGTCATATTCATATATGTGCAAAACTTAAATCCAAAAAATTATTTAGCTTTGAAAGTATTTAAAATATATTGAAAAAATTTTGCATGCTGCGTGTCCAACTTAGTGCTCAATTAAAAATAAAAGGTTATTAAATTGCTAGAGCGCCCTTTGCCAGGATATAACGTGGTTAGGTTACTTATTATTAGTATAGGTAAGACTACATTTACTATGACTGGTTTGACGGGAGTATCCGGAGTTCCATCATAATATCGAGATCACACATTCTTGAATCCGCCTTCTTCACATGGTTCTTCACATATTTTATCCAGTTGGCCGAATTTACTTCTTTGATTGCACCATTAAGAAGTTTTTTCACATCAGCTAACTTAAATTTTGTATTTTCTCTAGCAACTTTCCCTTTTATTTGAGCCCAAATAAGATCAATTTGGTTCAGTTCGCATTGATATGGAGGCAATCGAATTATATCCATTCCTCTTGCTTTGGCAATTTCATCCACTACATTGTTCATGAAAGCTGGAAAATGTTGCCTTGCCAGTGTCAACAATTAAGCTTTAAGTAGTAAATCATCGTGTTCAATGTTTCTTTCTTCCAGCCAGTCTTTAATTTGCCCTTTCCGCAATGCGGTTGTGGGCCGCTGTTCTGTTCTACGAGAATGATAAGATTATTGTTTCTTATTTAATTTCCTATATTAGGAAAATTGTGCGCGCCACTGAGCACCGCATTCCATTGGTTTGCATATCAAACGAAAGCACTATAATGTCACAAAGTGTCACTGAAAATTATGAAGTATTAATATTTTAAATTCAGGTATAAATAATATTCAGGTATAAGAAAACAAATCGTACATCACTCTAAAGATCCTCAATGAAGGTGAAATAACTTGCACAACTTTTAAGTGAATCGTTTCCGTATATATGTCCAGATATGCAACCGGTAAGTGTGTATTGCATATATCTTCAAACATGTTGGTTTACATGTTTGAACAGAGATTTATTACATTCATAACTTGTGCACAATTTTTTTATATTGGCTAAAATTTCAATATTCCATTGAAATATATACGGATAAATAACCACTTCTACAAATTTTTACTAGTGTCACATAAAACTTTAACTTGTTTGGAAACACCTGTCTATTAGAGATTATCATCAATTAATGGAACAAACGGCGCTTAATATATTAGCATTATTTACTGTTACGGCATGTGTCATGGAAACTATTTACTTTACAACATTTTATTGAAAACTAATTAGTTGGCATTATTTATAGAACCTATATTTAATTTGCATTTAACTTCATTGCTATATTTCAAATTAAGATTATTATTTATTGTTTATACCAGTATTTGGCTGTTAGTTGTTTAGATAAACACGGAATAAAATTATAATATTCAGCTAAATATGCCTTAGTTATCCTAATTTATTTTAGCACACTTGAATAATAATAGAAAATAATAACTTCCGACTGTTATTCTAACGGAAACACCTGGTCCTGTTTAAACGTTACTTCTAAGATTGGTGTCATCGGTGGACTGGAGAGCAATTAGGGTCGAAAATAGGCAACTTAAATTTAAACATTTTTTCCCAATCTATCAAATCGGGTCCTTCCAATATTTTGGCATGATTTGTGCAGACGTAAGGGGGGAACACTCAATTCGAAACATGGGAAAGTCGTTTTTAAGGCATATCTCGGGGACTTTTGCCTTTACAAAAAAAAGTTGGTAAAAAAAGGAAGAGTGCGACAAAACACACACGCTCATTTAGCTGAGCGAAAGCGGATAATTAGTTCGCGAGATATGGCGAATCGTAGTTGCGCTAATTGGAAAAATCAAATTGGTTTTTCTTCGAGGGGAGAGAGTTGAGCTGGAGGCTCAATTTTTTTTTTGTAGAAGAGCTATTATGAAGGAAATTTTGAGGTTGGTGGGATAATTAGCAGAGGAGGGAGGGAGAAGGGGAAAACTAAAAATTTTTAAAATGTCCCTAGCTTCTCTGATTATTGACCGATCTTAAAAAATCGGCTTTTCTTCGTCTCTTGATACGCTATATGACGGAATCAGCGATTATTTTTGGAAACAAACGATCTGTCTATTTTTTCAAACGGTGTTTCCGGTATGACGGACAGAGGTGTGGAAATAATAATATTGACCGATTTTAAAAAATCTAACGGCGTTTTGGCAAAGGGTATCATCTGGGAGTGGTCCCATTGAAATTTTAACAATTTATTACCTCCGGTTATATCGGAAGTCGATGCCAACTTAGTTATTTTAAATGAAATCATATATATTTCTGCAGTTGATAGTGCAGAAATCTGATACTGCTGATGTTGATGATGCAGTCTTCAGCTTCATTACTGTCTAGGTCTTTCGGATCATCAATTATTACAGTTGATGCAACATACCCAACCACATATTCGACAGACCCTGGTATAAAAGCCGTATTTTTTTCGGTTCTTCTCGTTTGGCATATTATATTGTATATATCTCAATTTCATTCGAAAATGAACAAGAGTCTGATTCATATGACGGTCTATTTCCCAACGGGAATATTATTTTCCTCTGGTTGTTAACCGAGGCCGATGACATTTTGGGCGTTGGTTTGATATATCTCACAGTTGGAAAATCCAGATATTGTATCCTATTTCTGCTTTTCCTCTAAGGCAATCGCCAAATTTTTTTAGTAGTTTTGAGATAACGTTATACCATAACGAGATAACGTTATTTTGAGATAACGGTTATACCACTTTCTTTTCTACCTGAACCAGTTTCATAATATATAACTCATAATTCATAACTCTAATAGAACTATATCTCAGATTGGCTTCTTCTACTATTCTTCTTCTACTTCTTCTACTATTCTTCTAAAGAGTGTCTGGCTCTTAGACTACGATTATGTTTTTCTCAAAGTGGGTATTGCCTTCGATCCGGGGGCCTGCAATGAACAGTTGCAGGTGCATTCAAAACTGCCGTCAGTTATTTCTTTTCCTGGTGAATCTGTAGCCGTTTTCAGCCCGTTGTGTCTCTATGCCATAAGCACGATACTGAATGTAGCTGAATGCTGACCATCGGTCTTCTTGGAGGTAAGTAAGCTGATATGATGTTGAGGTCTTAGATAGTAGTATTAGTATCGGTTTAAGCTAAAATTCATTGGTATTGATTTTTTTATAGAAGAATACACATTAATGTATACTGATGCCTCAAAAACTTTCTGAATTAGAATGTATATACCTTTATTGTTCTCAATACTCTCAGCATTTCCACGTTGCAGCGGTTCCAAAAGTAGTGGTCTCTAAGGTAGTGTTAATAAAGTAGATAAAGTAGGTAAGGAATAAAGACGTTGGAAAGATCTTTGACTAGAAATCTGGAAAATTTGTTCCAAGTCCAGGTGCCAATTTAATTTTTAGCTAATAATTGATGTAATTTTGTACGTTTAATAAAGAGTTTTAAATAGTATTGCAAGATACTAAACATTGTGAGGGGTGTTAAGTGAAAACGTTTAAACGGGTGCTGAAATACGATTTGCAGAATGTTTTGCATAAAACTGATTACTAGGCCGATTATGCGGTATCACGTAACACCAAAAACTTTTACATTTGTTTTCAAACAACTTTATATCCATTTTTATCGGAACTTTATATCGAAAAAAATTGCATCACAGTTATCACACGCATAATTGACATATTATTTAGCATTCATATCATGGTCAAATCAGATATCCACCGATTTCTCTGTTCTTTCAAATTTGCGCAAAAAAATGTGCTTCCAAATTGTCATTAGTAAGGCGTATTCGTTGGTGTTTTCGTCGTCAATGTTGGTAGGAGAATACGAAACAAAATTAGCAACTTAGCTGTTAAATATATCCTCAGCCACCGTCTATTTCATGTATTCGCTATTTACAAGGCTTCCACAAGGTAAACAATAGACTGAATATAATAGACGTGAAACAAGTTACAGAGTAAATAGCCCGAATGGCCAAGCCACATTTCAGTATAATGCATACCGATCTAGGAGTCCAATAACTCAGTTGTAACATAGGGCGCAGAATGTTTACATGCATATTGATATCTATCGCACATCTACACGTATAATTTCCTGGGGCATACATATTTATGAAGTTTGGTGCCGTCTCCGTAGAGGCCGTGTGGCGCTGCAAACGGTGATATCCGCTACTCCATACCTCACTGCCTGCGTATCTCATAATTCTGTCACCACACGGAGTCGCTCTTCTTGTTTATGTGAATGTTTCAATCCACCAGTCCGCGGGTAAAAAGTTTATAAAAAAATATATACAGGAATTCTAGACTTCTCAGTCCCCGGAAAATGATACATAGTAGGAGCATGTGTTCCTGGGTAAAAAATGATCGTGTAAAATCCTAGAATTGTTTCGTCTTACATAAATTATAATAAATTTTGTTGCGCACTGCGCAGCTGACTCTACCTTGCTTTAATTTATGCCCGAGACAATTACCTAAAAATACGGAACTTTTATTGTAGTGAGAGTGGATGTTTATTCACATACCGGATAATTTTTAGAGGCTCATTACGTGTTCTTTAGAAGATGTAAATTAAGACGAAACATGTGGATTGCTACTTAAGGCTACTTATTTTAAAACTACATCTTACACAGGAATTGGGAAATAGATACTGCTCTTAGGTTTTATAACCTGGGGTCATTAAAAACTCTTCTCTTTAGTGTTTGCTTTCAAAATCTTAGTACATACCTAGTGTATAAAACTAGGTAGGTATGAAACATTAAACAGCTATAATATCTAAACAAGATCTTTATTTTCTAAACAAGAAATTTGTGAAATAGTCAAGGCGTCAGAGGCTGAATATCACTGTATTGATCGCATAATTTAAGAATAGAAAACTTCGAGGATGTCATACAAGAAGGTACACAATGAAACAAACGAAAAAATAACCTGATGTTCATCGGAGTAGAAGAGCAGAACCAGGAAATTTCTCATGCCTCAAGAACCGAAAAATACCAAACCACCATTAATAATATCTTCAAATGACTTGATTGGGATTTAAAGATTGATGGAACAAATCCTCTAAGGTTAGACAGATTTTCTCCAGAAACCCTTCGACCTGTCAAAATAACGATGAAAGATGAGAACGAAGCGCGCAATGTTATACAAAAATCCAAAAAACGAAGAACTAATCGTCCGTACAAGAATATATCTCGACAGCAGGCATATTACAGAACAGTCAAAGCTGAACTACTCAATTGAGCGAAAAAATTCCGACGATACAAATTGCAGAATCAAATATGTAAATGGCATCCCCAAAATAATTGACCATATTAGTTAGGTTTGGATCTTAAATTGGCGGAGGTTTCAATTTTAAAAATTAATGTATTGTTGTCTTATGGGGACTCGAGTTTAAGAGCGTCTGTAGACGTGAAAGAGTCTGTTGTCTGTTAGAGAAATAAGTTGAATAAATAAATTTCTTGATTTCTTCATTAAAATAACAAGAAAAAAATGAAAACTTGAGAGGTACTATAAGGTTTTGGCTAAAGTTATTTAATAGCAGTTTCTTACATAATAATTTATAATTTCATTGTGTTGTATTAAAAACCGGTAATATTTGTGGCTACATCGCTGAATTTGTATTTTTATTCGTGTTCTAGGTAGGTAACATCTAATCTCATTTTATTTTGATTTATATATTTCACGTTTTGCAGTTTTCATCACAAACTTATCTATTTTTTTCTGATTGCAATTAATTGATTTTAAGTATTGGTTAGAAAATGGTGAAAATAGAGTACCTACCTAATTAAACTCGGAAACATAAGTGATTTTTTCCTATAGGATTTAAGATGTTTTATACGTGGCCAGAATATGTAGCCTAAGCTCTGGTCATTTAAAATCTTCTCAGTTTGAAGACTACTTAAATTTATTAAAAGCACATTATTCAGTATCAGGATCAACTGATATATCTTGTTCCTGGTTGCCCCGACCTGAACAGAGAATGCAT
>CAXKVY010004244.1:0-27264 GCA_964058915.1 Tetropium fuscum
ATGTGATCACATTTAATTGCATATCTCGTTTACAAAACCTTCAAAATTTATATTTCTGTGCTAGGCGTGCTAGTATTCTACATAGACAAAGCAAACTTTTTTAAAGAATACATTTTTTTGATATAACGCCGCATATCGATGTATCGGCAGGTTGAGCGGAAAGAAAGATGAAATTGATTTAAATTTTGCAGTGGTTCGAATCGAGATATCGAACACTTAAGTTATTTTTATCCGTAAAACCTCGTGCATTAAGCAATTTTTGATAATTCATAAAAATATTAATTCCACAAAGCTATTTACAAATTTGGCATCAAAAAATTGTTCACGTTCTCTTCTCTGTGGTATGCTAGATAACTCCAATTTTGATTATAGTGCCTTTCTGCACAGGCCGATTTTGGACAGCTTTTGAATTTTGAAATATCAAAATAGAAACTTTCGTTTGGTCAAAGTTTCAAGTTGTAACCCCGAGGCCCCCACAAAAGTCAATTTTAAGCGTCTTACGCACCGTGTATTACTCGACTATATAAACGATTCGTTTCAGAATATGTTCAAAAATACAAAGAGTAACTATCGTATTTAATTTATATTTGATTAATCCATTGCTATTAACCCAAGATTACTTCTGATGTAGTTAATTAAGTTTTAATAAGAATGGTAAATCTGAAAAAACCTCGAAGAAAAAATTAAAATTGAAGTTTCATATTATCAAAATCAATAAACTTTGATGTATGACTGGCAGTGTAATTACTGAGTTCGGTTCACTAAGAAATCTCCAGAGCGATTTTTCAAGTACATTTCAGAATTTCTGTTTTCATTTTCCAAGATTAACTGTCACCCTCTTTAATAGCAGAGTCGTCTTTAATAACAGAATTTCCATAGCCAACGTATAAACAAGACCTTCACTAGAGTACAGGCATCTCGCCCCAGGCCAAGTAAACCAATTTCAGCCAAGGAAAAAATTCGTAGGTATGAATTTGTTACCTACAATATACATGCTTTTAACTATTTTACCGTGTCAAATACAATCTAATTACATACACACCATCTCTCAGAAAATAGTGTCTAAATAGCTATAATAAAACTATTATATAATAACTACAAAATACACTGCGCAACTTATTTAACGCACAACCAAAAAGTTAACTCAAATTTGACGTTATGTATTTTCGACAATTTTTGTTCGTTTTGGTCGATTTTTTTTTCAAATTGTAGGTTTTTCTCTTAGAAATATCCGAAATTTCAAAACGTCCTGTGGGCTATACAAGGTATTGCAAGTTATTGCAATTATAGCCAATTTAAAGCCTCATGTTTTTTCTACATTTTATTTTTTTATTCATTTGTGTATCTCTGTTACTTCATAAAATATCCAATTTTTGAGTTGACGTAATTTTTATTAAATTTATTTACTTTCTTTTTTGTCAAGTGCTCATTATCTATTACTCATTATACTGGTTCAATGCCTCATTTTGCGTTCTGTTTTCCTTGATATCTTATAATTTATTGAATGATGCAAGGTGTTTTAGAAGAGAAAAAGGTCTTAAAAGGACAAAAACTCAAAAAACATACCTAGAAAAATGGATTGCTTTAATCAATAAAACAACGAATAACAGGAAACAAAACAAAAGTAAATAGAGAATTAGTACCTGGTGTTTCCACCCCTTCCGCGAATGACCTCCCGACATCTTTGGTTCATACTTAAAACCAAAGTTCTGATTAGGTTCTGATCTAGGCCATTCCATAATTCGACTAGGCGTCCTTCCAATTCTTGTAAATTTTGGGGTTGTCGTCTCTCACTTCGTAACCGCCGACCGATAAAATACCAAACATGTTCAATGGGGTTAAGGTCGGGGCTACGGGCTGGCCAGTCTATGTGACGAATTCCTACTTCTTCAAGATAATTTCTCACGAGAAGACTCGTGTGGGGACGCGCATTGTCTTGCATAAGTAAGAAAAATCGACCAAAACGAACAAAAATTGTCGAAAATACATAACGTCAAATTTGAGTTAACTTTTTGGTTGTGCGTTAAATAAGTTGCGCAGTGTATTAAAAAACCTCGCATTATATTAAATTTGTAATATATTAATGGTATGCGAATTTGGAATGATTTCAGGATTTATTGTTTCATAAACTATTCATAAATGCTCATTATATAACATATTTACAATAAATTAAAGGATTTGTTCCAGTGATCTCTTCATACAAGTTGTATCAGTCTCCATTGTAATCGATTGTGTATAATTTTGGTAGAAAAATACATGGTACTTCAAAATTCACCTACTTTATTACTAATAGCGTCCTGGAACTTACAATAAATCTAAGCTTCTTGAAATACGTCACTGAATTTCCCTTGTGGATCCACAGAAATAGATACGCAACAGCTAACTTGTGATTTGGTTATTCTGCTGTTTTGAATTGCTAAACCATGTCGTTGTTGCCGCCGCTAAGACGCCATGATCTGGAGGGCAGCTTTTCAACATATTCCTTTGTATGGTGATGAGGTGGATGTGTACAGACAATAATTAAACAGTACGAATAGATTACGACGATAAAAATGCTGAATTAATATTTATAGAAATAGGAGTTCAAGGTCACAGTTCAGATAAGAAACTCGGCCAGGGGAATTTTCCGGGAAAATTTGCAATGTGCAATTGCATATAGTCTTTGATTAATTTCCGGTCACACCGGAAGTTACGGGAAGTTGAAGATATTTTATGAATATAGCTATGTAACATATCTCATATACGGTACCAAATTTGAAAAAATAATATTACTGACTGTTTTATTTTAGATACAAAGTGCAAAATTGGAAGTATGACTTTAAGTTAGAAGTGAATGGATCGCAGAGAATAGTCGGTAACAAAAAATCACATCAGAAAAATCACAGCTTGACAATGATCGGCTTGATCTACTCCTACTTAAAATTTTGTATAAAAATACTTGGACGCCTGGTCAAGAGTACTTAAATAGTACAGAAGACCGCAGGAATGATCAGCCAATAATTATCAGCTGTTATGATATTCACACAGCACACAAAACTACAAACAACTTAAAATTCCTTTACACACCATTAAAAGACAAAAATCCACTTGAATAAACTACACACTGTATATATGAAATTCCATGTAAACAATATGATGAAGTCTACATTGGTCAAACAATGCAACTCCTTGCAGAACGTTTAAAAGGTCACAAATATTCAGCTAATATTACAGCTCTAAAAAAACATTCTTATGAAACAGGTCATCAATTTAACTACGAAAATACTAAAGTTATAAATAAAGAACAAAATTATAAAACACGCCTAATTATGGAATCCATTTATATTCAAAAAAATCCTAATGCATGTAATAACAAGAAAGATACAGAACATCTTTCTACAATCTACAATCTGTTAATATAAAAGTATTAAATAAATTAACAAAAAACATTCTCTCTATATATAAACTTATATACGTAAATACATACCTACTTACTATAAATATACATTTACATAATATTAACATAACCAAAATTAGAATAACAATGAAATATAAAATAGCCTAAGTTCGTAGGGTTTCTTGGCTGTTCTTCCCTATGATACTAATCGAACAGTCTAGTAACCTTAAAAATTAATTAAAACTGTCATTTTTGCCTGTGTCAAATATGTCACAAAATAAAATACTCTTTTGAAAAAGGCCCAAGAAAGGGACCGACACGTCAAGTAACCTAATCAGTCGTTTTATTGCTACTATCCCAAGATAAACCCCCCAAAAAAATATATAAAGATAGCAAAGAAATTAGAAGATACATATATTAATAATGATAAAATATTTCAGACGATACCTGGTAATTAAGAATCACTACACTAAAACACCGAAGACATATCTTCGCGAACGTAAGCCACGGCCAACAGGCTCAAGCAAGCAGGTCGGCAGAAAGAGAATGATTTTTGCGGATATCGCGTATAAATGTGCTTGCTGGGAGCACGCGACATTTAGCGGGACGGAAAGGTAGGAATAACGGTAGATGGTGAGTCGCGGTAAATTTCTACAAGTTCACGCGGTTTTATTTCAAATATTTGAAATAGGAATTCAAACGTTAGCCATAAAACGGAACGGAATTTATTTACGGTACAAGACTTGGAAAAATATTTTTTTTTTGGTTATTAACAGTAATATCATTGTCGATATTCTCTGAATTAGACACCGATTGGCACCTGACCTGATAATTGTATCATCCACCTCCTCGCCAGGCCTGACCTGTTTCTGTTTCGTAATTTTGTTAGCATCTTTTTTCTTGTTAGTTATGTTCTCAGCAACGTAACTTTCTGCTATGGTTGACGACTTCCATCCGCAATGCCTTTTTATTGCTAAGACTTCTTCTCCTATGTTTGCCAATAGTGCAGCTGACGTTCTTCGAAATGAATGACCAGCACAATGTTTCTGGATGTAACATATTGAGAAACGAGCTATTTTCCTCAAAGTTTTTAGAAAAGAAAGAATAGAAAAAGCAAAAAAATTGTTTTATTAAATAATAAGTACCCTTATTCTCTAATCAACAAAATTTTCAAAAACCGTTTTCACAAATACCACAATTAATTCTTAACTAACACTAATCAATACAACTAATGCTCATAAAACATAATATATATTTTTTTACCATATATACCAGTATCACAAAGTATCTCAATCATTTTAAAAACATATGATATTCACACAGCACATAAAAATACAAACAACAAACAACTTAAAATTGCTTTACGCAACATTAAAAATCCACTGGATAGGGCTGGAACCTTATATGTAACTATAACACTCGGAGTAGTTTCCACAAACACCAAAAGACTTTCACTTCGCTCGACGCGCGTTTCGCCAACCAAGTTGGCATCATCCGGAGACGATTAAAACTCAGTTTTAATCGTCGAGTTGGCGAAACGCGCGTCGAGCGAAGTGAAAGTGTTTTGGTGTTCGTGGAAACTACTCCGAGTGTTACAGTTACATCAAAGGTTCCAGCCCTATCCAGTACACACTATATGTATATACGAAAAAACTACACATTGTATATACGGAATTCCAAGTAAACAATGTAAATACAAAATAAGTCTACATTGGTCAAACAATGCAACTTCTAGAAGAACGTTTAAAAGGACACAAATATTCAGATAATTATTATTTAGAGCTGTGCTCTATAAAAACATTCTAACGAAACATGTCATAACTTTAACTACGGAAATACTAAAGTTCTTAATAGAGAACAAAATTATAAAACACGCCAAATTATGGCGTCAATTTATATTCGAAAAAATCCTAATACATGTAATAACAAGAAAAGATACAGAACATCTGCAATCTACAATTTGTTAATATAAAAATATTAAACAGATTAACAAAAAACATTATCTTTATATATAAACATATATAGTTACATACATATCTACTTACTATAAATATACATCTACATAATATTAACATAACTAAAATATTATAATATAATAAAATATAAAATATGCCTAAATTCGTAGGGTTTCTTGACTGCTCTTCCCTATGATACTAATTAAACAGTCTAGTAACCTTAAACATTAATTAAAACTGTCATTTTTATGTCAATTATGTCATAAAATAAAATCAACTTTTGAAAAAGGCCCAAAAAGGGACCAAAATATAGACCAACTATATACTTTACATAGAAAGAAATACTAGTAAGCGATCTTATAATAATAGTAACAATATTAATAGGAATGCACAGAATAGTTAAAATTTCTATAGAAACAATTATAGAAGTCAAAATAATGATATCAATCAAAATAGAAATAATAGATCTTATGACAATAGCATAATAACAGACAAAATAGTTAAAATTTTAACAACAACCGTAATAACAGATACAATAATAATAATAATGTATAAAATAGAAATCAAAATAGCAACAATAATCAGAGACATTATAGCAATGAGAGAGGCAAAAATGACGAGCGGCAACAGCCTCGCTCGTCAGTTCTGTAAAAGTTAATAAGTAAAAAGTTAATATAATTTGATATAATCAATATAAATTTTTGCTAAGTAAGCAGTGATACTATTACATATGGTTTTGAAGCAGTGAAACTGCATATATAAGTGTTTTTCGTCGATTTTACAAGTGTAAAAGGAAGAAGCTTGGTAGCTTCCCAGCCCCGTGAAGGCAAATTGCAGTTATAATACCAACCATGAATATGATAGAAACTTCCGCAGTGAAAATATCAAGTGAGAGCACTTTGGAGACAGTAGCAAGTAAGAAATTTAGGGATAAATAAAGCCCAAGTCGTAGAAACAGGTACGAGCGAATGCAGTCTGCATTCCAGAGGTAGTGCAGCGATATCCCGCTAGATGGCACCACCACCAGAGTCCAGCAGCGAAGTTCACTATTTCGCGCATAGTGTAATCTAAAGTGGCAGGTTTTGTAAAAGTACATAGAAAAGGGATTAACATATTTCTAACAAGGTAATAAACAATCTAATTTTGCTAATTTTAAGGAATATTGTTCCAGAGGACGGACTATGTCCTCATGTAATTAGATTTTAAGTAAATACAGTAAATCTTGTTTCTTGTACTGCAACTTTCAAGTGAATAATTTAAATACTAAACAATATAACTACTAGAATTTTGAGCTTCACATGAATTTAACATGTTAATAAAATTTACGTATAATTTAGATTCAATAATAATGAATAGTTAACTTCCAATATCAACAAAGTCATTTAAAGCAATTTATCAACAACAAATAAGCCTAATTGGACGTCCTTTGAGGCAAGAGTGCTTAGAGCTCTAAAATGATCCTTCACTTAAAATAAAAGTTTATGTTCATAGAACTGACGTCCATAAATAAAATAAGAAGGATTTATCATTCAAGTAGTATGAGTAAATATCCAATAAGCAAACTAAACATTATTTCTCTATCATAATATTTCTTCTATCCGTGTGTTATCATTGAACTCCACCTAAACGGCTGGACTGATTCTTATGATTATTAAGTTGATTCAAGAATGGTTTTCAGGTAAACCGATTTGATCCGATAGAAAATATATTTTTAATTAACTTAAATATCTATAAATTAGGATTGTGATTGGTGAATTTGCCATTTCTTCTGGTATATCTGTTTAGTTCCCCGATATATCTTAGAAATCTAAGGTACAATGCCAGTAAAACTAAAATTCCTCTTGAAAACACCCCTTTTCCAATAAAAAAATTTTTAAAATCGGTTCGGTTAACGAACATACAAAAAAAAGCATACAGTCGAATTGAGAACCTCCACCTTTTATGAATTCGGTTGAAACGAGGCGTCCTTCGTCACCGCTTCTATAGAGTTGATAACAACATAACATATTATCAGTAACACGCGCAATTTTAATATTATTCAATAAATTATTTAGAAATTATTTCTCTCATCTCTAAGAACAGTTGAATCTTTCTCAAACTATTGACTCATAATATCCACGTAAATATCGTGGAGTAAATTATTTTATCAATCTAAATTATGGCCATTAAATTTTGAAATTTGAAATAATCCTCATTGTCTGTAAAGATAATTGCAAGAAAAATGTATTTATCAATAATGTACAACAGTTATTTGTCATAAAATATTACCTAGATGTGAACAATCTTTATCGTAAACTCATCTGCAACTTCCCTTGAGTAGCATGAATAATTTATATATGTATCGTGTCGCTTTTGTATATACTTCACCGTGCATTAAAATCTGCTGCCCCGCACGAAATTCAGCAAAACAAGTTCATAAATTTCAAAATGTACTTAACTATGTTCGAAACAGCGATCCCAGAATGAGACGTGGCGTTATTGTATCCTAGTCGAATGAAATACAGGTAAATAACACGCCAACCGATATTTTGTTCCTCCTAAATTTTACCCTTATAGAGGCGTAACTCAAAAGTGGGTTAATAGAAAATGACAGGTAAATTACGTTCACAAGCTTCGTTACTCTCTGCTGTGGCAGACTTCATATTACAAATTCACCCGCAATATAGCGTCAGATAGCAACTCAACGTATATGCGCCTAATCGAAAAAGCATCAATGGAAACAGGGGATTCAAATGGAATAATGGGAAAGAGGAATTTTTAAATGAGATTTTAGCATCGATAAAGTGTTCTTTTATATTTTACTTCGGAGAAATGTATGTGCACAGTGACCAATGCTAATTTTAGTAGTAGCATCTACTAGCAGCCCCAGTCCACCAGAGATGTCGAAAAGGCCTAGAAAACCATCACAAAGATAAAGTAAGGTACCTACTTTTCTGATCAGGTCATAATTTAATAGCTAGCAAAGTGAAAATTCCAAGAATTGAAAGTAAAATATTTCTATAAAAGTACTTACCAGCATTATTATCCTATAAATAAGAGCTTAAATCAATTGATATTTCCATAAAATCTTCACCAGCATTTACAAAATTTAGAGAGGAAGCCAAGTTTCTTAAATTAATCTATATTATAAATTACATAGATCTATTATATTATCGGCTTTGCATATCTTTAGGCTTAAGAAATATACAACCAGTTACATCTCCATGTGTATTGTGGTATGCCTACACTACATCAATAGAGCCTTGTAATGTAAACATAAATTTAAAAGTAATAAGAGATAAAGACATTGCATATATATGTAACGTAATTCTTATTAATGTTTGTCACTTTTGACACTTTATTTTACTTATTATTAAAACCTAAATATCTAATCTAAATTTTGATATTTAGAATGATAAATAGTAAAATTTAAATTAGTTATAAAAGTTGTTAAGTAAAATAAACTGTCAAAATGACAAATATTAATAAGAATTACGTAGAATTACATACTTTTTACACTGGTGTCAGATTTTGAATAAACCAATCGCTACATGGGTTTTGCTGTTTTGTAACTGAAAAAAAATTGTAGTTTTTGAAAACTAAAATATCGAACTTTTGCACAATATTAGTTTCGATGTTTTAGGGAAAAAAAAATTAAAATAAATCATTCCAGGGTACTTGCTTTGTCCAGATTCCAGGGTACTTGCTTTGTCCCTTCCCTATTGTATCCTTCCCATGGGCGCCAGTTCTATGAACACTTATTTGTAGTTGGAGAAGGTTCACTGATACGCACTGATACGAGTTCTCTATGGTCAATAAGAGGAGGTTCAATTAGGCCTCTATTTATTTTATAATATTTTAACTTGAAATTATTTTAAAATGGTCAATGGATCTATGATACTTCTTACTTTGTTTTGTCAAATAGATTGAAATTTAAGAATATTTATTAATTATAGATTTTCAAGCAGAAGCTGTATAGGAATAATTTTATTTTTATATAGATGGTATGGAAGATGGTATAGATGGAAGTATGATTATCACTATGACAATTGCATTGCACAAATACGAAATTTATATATATGCAAGTTATAGTGCAAATGGAAGTAGAAATTTTAATGCGAATTATAATGCGAAATAGTAAAAATGAAATTTTTTAACCCTTATAACTATCCTACGCCAAAATCTACGTAACTTATTCTAATAACATGGGACTAAGCCTCTGGAACAAAGTTTACTTAAAATTAAATATGTTTTAGATGATCATTACCTTGTAAAGTTTTATATTAATCCATTTTGCTTTCGAATCACAACACTAGTCACTCTTTTTACAAAACTAGTTTGTTTACATTGATGCTGGAGTCTGCTGCGACTGGAACGTTGCTAGACTTAGAATGCGGCTAACTTCTTTTATACGTTTGCTGCCATCTACAGGAAACTGCCGTACTCTGGAATGCTGCTATACTTATTGAATTTAATTTACTTATAACTATTAAATTTCCACAATATTATAATCGAAACTTAACGAGCTGTTGGTACCTCGAACGCTATAGCTGAACTCTTCTGCGTTATTATCCGTAACCACGGATATGCTACCAAATTAAACAGTTGAACTTTCTTGGATACTAAAGTCTGGCTTTTTGTTGTTAAATAATCTGACCAATCAGATGAATGGCTATTATTATATTTATTTAGCTTTACGTTTAAACTCTATAATTTATAATATATATGGTATAAGTTTACATATGAACTAGGAAATAATGGAAAACTTCCATTTTTAGATGTATTAGTAATTAAAAATAGTGACAATAGGTTAGAATTTGATATATATAGAAGAGATACCAGTACGATCAGATATATCCCTAATGACTCTCACCACTGTTATCAACATAAAATGGCAAGTTTTAATTTTCTTGTCCATCGTTTACTAAGTTTCCCTCTACGAAATGAGAGGTTTAAAAAAGAAAAAGTATTAATTAAAGATATAGCTGTGAGTAATGGTTATCCTAGAGATATAGTTGAAAAACTAGTTAGGAAGCATAAATTTAAGGACACATTTCGTAATTCTACGACCTTTCAAAAGGATATAGAGGCTCCAAAATATGTATCCATCCCGTACGAACCCCGGTTTACTCGTGGTTTGAGTAAGGTTTTCAAAAACGTGGGTATAACAGCGATTCATTCGTCGAGCAACAAATTATAACAACTTTTAGACAATCCAAAGGATAAAATTGTTCCAAATGAAAGGTCTGGGATTTACGAAATTAGTTGTAATGATTGTGATCGAAAATATGTTGGTCAAACGAGACGATCAATTAACACCAGATTTAAAGAGGATATGGCTCATCTAAAATATGGAAGAACAGTGTTCTTCTAGTCTAGTGTTGCACAACATGCTTTTGACAACAATCATAGAATAGATATTAGTAATTTAAGATTAGTTAGAAATGTGACCAATAATAGACAGTTGGATGCATTTGAGAGCATAGAAATTGTAAAATGTAATAGTAGTATGAATAGCGACAAGGGACCTATACCGCCCGCTTTACGCGTTGCTTAGCAACCGATGATTGAACCGTGATTAGTCACGCGTAAATTTCACGGTGATATCATACCGTAGCCCGCTTTTCGCGTTGCTTAGCAACCGATCATTGAAGCGTGATTAGTCACGCGTAAATTTCACGTTGATATAATTAGTGACGTCACCATGAAAATAGTATAAATATGATAGATTTTGTAGTTTAAGATTAGTTTTAATCGTCTCCGGATGATGCCAACTTGGTTGGCTAAACGCGCGTCAAGCGAAGTGAAAGTGTTTTGGTGTTTGTGGAAACTACTCCGAGTGTTACAGTTACATCAAAGGTTCCAGCCCTATCCAGTTCTAAATTTTAAATAAGCGTCATTCCTACATTGTAGTTCTTCGACAGTTATGTTCTCGAACCCCGTTTTTATGACGATGCTTTCGTATTAGTCTTTTAATATAAACATAGTTTATGTATGCTTGATATTAGATGAATTTTGTTGCGACTTGTCTATTGCAAAATATAGTATTATGCTAAATATAGAATTTTGCGCCGTTAAATAACTTAGATACGATATAGATTGATCATAAATTTTATATTAATTCATAATTTGGTATATTTACCATGTTTAACCATTTATTAAGGCTCTAGATATTCATATCTAGAGCCTTCTCTAGTTAGTAATATCTAGTTTATCTCAATATATATATATATATATATATATATATATATATATATATATATATATATATATATATATATATATATATATATATATATATATATATATATATATATATATATATATATATATATATATATATATATATTACAGCTCTAAAAAACATTCTAATGAAACAGGTCATCAATTTAACTACGAAAATACCTACTAAAGTTATTAATAAAGAACAAAATTATAAAACACGCCTAATTATGGAATCAATTTATATCAAAAAAATCCTAATGCATGTAATAACAAGAAAGATACAGAACATCTTTCTACAATCTACAATTTGTTAATATAAAAGTATTAAATAAATTAACAAAAAGCATTATCTCTATATATAAACTTATATACGTACATACATACCTACTTACTATAAATATACATCTACATATTATTAACATAACCAGAATAATAATGAAATATAAAATAGCCTAAGTTCGTAGGATATCTTGGCTGTTCTTCCCTATGATACTAATCGAACAGTCTAGGATACTAATCGAACTATCGAACATAAAAAGTGGCGCACCTAGATTTTATCCCAAATTTGATGTTCAATAACTTTTAAACTAGCCTATAGATTTTGATAATTTCTTTTTTGTTTGAAAGAGCGATTCTTGCGGATGACTATTTTGTAATTGGCTTTCCATAAAAAATGTATTTTTTAATATGTACAGCCTTTAAAAACCGATTATGATTTTGACACGAAATTTGAATGTCGCTGTGGAGTGAAATTTTACTTGTATTAAATTCTTAGCTTAGTCACGGTGTTTACCATTCTTTTTTCAATATTCTCTTTTTTGAATAACCTCTCTTGCCCCCTCGGTGTTATTGAGTTTGATATTTAACAACGAGGCTATGGTAACGGTTAACACTGAAACTTCAAAAGATTCAGTTGAAATTCTCGTGAAAGAAAAATTCAGTTAACGTTCTAAAAGAAAATGTCAGTGCAAATTAGTCCAATTCAAGTAGCTAGAGTTGTGGCTTTGGTAGAAGATGGAAGGAGTCAAAGATATGCAGCTCGAATTGTTGGTCTACCAGAAACAACTGTCCGAAGAGCAATCCAGCGCTACCAAGAAACGGGCCAATACAGCAGACGTCCAGGTTTGGGTAGCTCCAGGATTATGCAAAATATTGACGATCGATTTATTGGTCAGCAAATATCGAGGAATCCCTATCAAACAGCTGTGATCACAAACCGAAATTTAAGAAACGTACGAGGAACAGTTGTGTCAGATCGAACAATTTGAGATTCAGGAGTTTCGGTTTTATCGCAAGAAGACCTGCTATTGGAATGCGATTACTTCGACGACATCGAGTAGCTCGTTTGGATTTTGATCGAATTCATCTTGTTTGGAATGAGTTGCAATGGTCTCAAGTTTTATTCACTGACGAATCAAGATTCATGTTGAGATCAGTAGACGGGCGACGGAGGGTTTGGAGAAGGCGTGGGGAATGATACGATGATGGTATGTTCAGTGAATGGTAGAGTTTTGGCGGTGGTTCACTAATGGTATGGGGTGGAATTACCAGCGATGCTCGTACAGAATTATTTGTGCTTCCACCACGGCAATCTCTAAATACAGTTAGATACATAGAGATCTTGAATGAACATGTCCCATTTGCACCTTACATTGGCGAAGAATTCCTCTTAATGCAAGATAATGCACGACCGCATACAGCAGTGATGATAACACAATTTTTAAACGATGTCGGAATTAATCGTATGACGTGGCCCGCTAAAAGCCCTGATATGAATCCCATTGAGCATTTATAGGATGAATTGGGACAACTTGTTAGTAGACGGAACCCAGAGAATCTGAATGAATTGAGGATTGCTCTTACAGAAGAATGGGACAATATCCCTCAAATTACTATCACAAATTTGATTGAAAGCATGCCTAGACGTATGGAAGCTGTTATAGCAGCCAGAGGAATAAATACTTGTTATTAGTTAGTTTGTTGTTCAGTTATTTTTTAAGTTTATTATTTTGATCATTAATAATTACAGTCGTTTTACTAAAATGTCGAATAATTCTTTGTTTGTTATTTCTTTTTGATGTTGTTTGTACTTGTAAGTAACAATTATTTCAGCGTCCGTAATCGAAAACGCTAAACATTTCTTAAACGATGAACTTTTTAGACATTTTCAACTCCACGGCCAACAAGGATGTTGAATATCAAACTTAATAACACCGTTTCATCTAAAATGTCGCATCTTCATTGCTGAAGGGGCTAGAGAGGTGTTCAAAAAAGAGAATATTGAAAAAACTGGTTTAAAAGTTATTGAACATCAAATTTGGGACAAAATCTAGGTGCGCCCCTTTTTATGTCCGTCAGTGTATATATATATATATATATATATATATATATATATATATATATATATATATATATATATATATATATATATATATATATATATATATATATATATATATATATATATATATATATATATATATATATATATATATATATATATATATATATATATATATATATATATATATATATATATATATATATATATATATATATATATATATATATATATATATATATATATATATATATATATATAATTATTGTGTGAATAGACAATCCTAGGTATATCAAAACTATTTTTTCAGATTGTTCGGATTATTTTGTGTTTGTGATTCCTTAGTTTCATATTTTTAGAAGGAAAAAATTCGTTTCCACCCCTGAAAAACTACCTCTGAGCACCATAGAATTTTTTATATATTTTTCTCAGATTTTTCGGATTTTTTCAAGTTGCTTCGCTTAGTTTCGTATTTTTCGAAGAAGAAAACTTATTTTAACCCCCTGAAAAACTACCCCTGGACACCATAGATTTCTTTCACCATTCTATGGTGTATTCCCCGGATTGCTTTGAGTTGTTTGTCTCAGTCTCATATTTTTCGAAGGAAAACTCATTTCCATCCCCTCGAAAACTACAGGGGTAGTTTTCGAGTTTTCGAGGGCACAGGGGTGCCATAAAAGATTTATCTAATTTTTCAAGATGCTGCGCATAGTTTCACGATTTTCGAAGTAGAAAACTTATATTCCGATATTTTTCGAAGGAAAACGTTCATTTCTACCCTCTCAAAAATGACCCCTGCGACCCATAGATTTTTTTGACTATTTTTCACATGTTCGCTGGACTATTTGTAGACAAATCAAGAAGTTTCAGATTTTTGTTCTTCTGGAACTTGAATGTTGACCACTGGTCGCCTCCGCCACCATATTCAGGCAAATTTTAATTTTTAATTCTCAGGATTTATATACTTACGCCTCCAGCGGATAAATATAATCAAAATGCTCTGTTAAACTATTATTCAATCTATTAAGTTGTTCTACATTCGATCACTATTTATTTAATTGAGAAACAATAAAATAAAATTAAAGAGGATCTGAAGGGTCAATTAAACATGATTGAGCCTCCATTGTCGCCATTGTCGTCAGTGTCACAGCATACGTATGTGCTAGAAGGAAATGTTATTGTGTATAATATATGACATATCTTGCAATGGCTCGTGGTTAATCTGTTGCTGACTATATGACTATATATTTCACTAAATTTCTTGTTTATTATACAGGAGAGAGCTGCTTTATGCTTAAAACTTGTTTGCGAATATAATGTTCGCCTAAAAACCCTCGCAGTAAACCGATGCACTTTAGAAATGTTTCCAAATTATGCCCCAGGGAAAAGTTAAACTGCTCCATTATTACTCAGTCCAGCAGTTAGCGACTTCGGAGCAATTATTTTAAAACACTGTTTCCGATTTCTAAGATCCAGTCCTTATTCACTTTTCGTATAACTTTGGTATTCCTAATTCTCAACTCATATAATTTCAAAATTCTCAGCTGTAAAGTGAAGTTAAAATATACTTTTACATTATGTATTAAGTATACAACATGTATACCTACACGTCATGGAAAACATCTATAAGGAATGGAGGTAAATTATATTATGTATGTTAAACTAGCTGCTTTTATAATGTATAGAATATAATGTATATGATATACTATATAATGTAAAGTATGCCATAATGTTACATGTATGTAGGTACACTCATATATGTAGACCTTGTTGATTTATGCAAATAATATTCGACATGTTTACTTGATTCACATTAAGAACAACTGTAGTATTTCCTAACATTCGAATCAACAAGCATCGCATATTCATACAGAACACTGATTTTCTTGTGTTTATCTTTGGGTTCTACAGTAATTTAACTGCTTAGTTGAAAATTACCGGCTGTTATATTTTCTGGTTCAACGAACCGATATCTCTGCTATATTAAAAATCAAGAGCATCCAGATAGATGTATAGTATTATCCATTAATAAATCAAAAATTTACAACAATAAGTACAAAAACATGATAATGTATCTAGTACCCAAGCAGAGAACAATGAATCTTGTTGAAAAACAATTTATTGATTAGCAACCAAGGAAATTTGAAGCGTAGAGCATGGTGAAATTTGTTGCGAACTCCTCTATCAAAAATAGTAATTAAAATCGTTTGAATTTAAATTCAATTACTTACGTGAAATGAAAAAGAGTTAAGGAAAGCCTTGAAACAAGTTTCTTACAAGCAGTTCCAGAATTGTTCCTGATATATCTTGTAGTAATTCAGTAGCGTTTACCCAAGTTCCAGCACCTATAAAGCATCTTTAAAGGATTGGAAAATGCTACAATAACGCAAAACTACGTAACAAGGTACCTTTCCACTTTAATAAAGCTAGCTTATTAAAAAAAATAATTCGTTCAAATTTGCAGGAAATTATTTATGGTAAGTACTTATTATCATTTGTTGAAAGTTTGCTATATTTAACACGATGAGTGACACATCATCCAGTATACTGGACGATGGGATTCTTTAAATATAGCCCGCGTCAAGGTAACTGGACGGCTCTATATGGAGCTTCTATAAGCATTGATGTACTTTGGGCCACAGAATTCGATTGAAAATATTACTACGGGCTATAGTTTAGAATTAAAATTATCGTTTTACTTATCTTGATCAGATGATGGCCTATTACTCTACACATAAGGATACCTTTCATTCTTTAGAACCGAATCCTTGAACTGAAAAGGACAAAAACACAATGAAATGATGCCGTCAATGTACAATAAAAAAGGAAAAGAAGAAAACAAGATATTATTGCCCAGTGTGTCCAGAAAAACTAGGTGTATTCCCTTGCTTCAAAGACTGGCATGCATTTTTTTTTTAGAAAGTATCAGTGTATTCTTGTTCCATGTTCAATAAACTAAAACCATAGTTCAATAAACTAAAACCATAGTTCCTTCTCTTCGTTAGAAAAATAAGAATCTGGTATACTTTTTACATACGTTCAGTTTACTGGACAGCGGGCTCTATAAAGTAAAACAGCTTGAATAGCCCGATGTTTAGTTAACTGAACATCTTTCAATAACCTTGACCACTGTCAAATTATATTTTCAAGGCTAAATCAACAAAAGGTTTTGGCGGTAGGTTTTCCCAAATTTCTTGTGGTACTCAACGTGTTAAGATAAAATACAGCAAACTTTCAACAAATGATAATAAGTACTTACCATAAATAATTTTATGCAAATTTGAGCTCCATATATTGACAATAACCATATAATCAATTTTATTGATCATATAACGTTTCAGAGGGGCCAGATTTGATTAATATCTAATACATTCTTTAATTTTTTTATAGAAAACATGTAAAACAGCAATGTGTAATAAGGGTTGTCGATATTCACTAATCATATAATACATTGGTATTGCATATTAAAATGAAATAAGACACGTAGCTGTTTTCAATTAAATATTTCTAATTTGTTAATCTGTATTATATCTTTGTATATTATAATATCTTTGTGTAAGGCCGTGTTTTTCTAATTCTCTTTATAAAAATACTGTTGTTTTATAATCTTTCATGATAATTCCTAGTGCTCTTTAAAAATATTGTGTTTTTTAATCTTTTATGATACTACTTCTTACTTTCCTACCTACTTCTTAATTTCTAAAATTTATAATAAATTTGTAGTGTGTAACATCAAAATATGAGACTAAAAAATTTTCAAAGGATACCCACAAGTGCCGCAATGCAAAATTTTAACACAAAACCCATCAAAATAGTACACTAAATTAAAGAATAACTGTATTACTACTATTTCAAAAATTATTTTTGACCCCACTTTACCACACGAGTTCGAATGTTGGATGGATTCAAGTGAATGCCAATGATGCTGATGAATAGGAAACATTCTTATTCTGCATCACATTCACCATCCAATTGTTTCATGATATTATGACGAAGTATGAAAGGTATATAGTGTGATCAATATTTTGTTATACTACATGATAATGTCATAATGTGATGGCCAATGTATGTAAAATATTTTTTCCCTTGAGGGTTTTTTGCGAATTGTTTTTACATCTCATATTTCGATGTTACAAACAGTAAAGAGTTTAAGATTTTAAGGGTAAGATTTGGACACAAGGTATAATAAACAATTATGTAATACATTAAAATATTTAGCCGTTCGATAAATGAACATTTTTTTTTCTAAATTAACATAAAATATAACAAAAAACTTCTCTCAACTCAGTCTGTCAACAAATTCTCTCAGTATAAAATATTACCACCCCAATATCATTACAGTTAAATGCACAGTTTTATACTGATAGTTCCCCTAAAACCCTAAGCCAATTCTATTACTTCCGTAATACCCCACACTTCAGTTGTATCGTATCTATAAAGGCCATCCTTTGTTATTTTGTACATAACCCTAAACATTTTTTGTTGATATTTTGTTATTCTAGTGCCTCGAATTCAATCTCCATGAAATTGTGTTTCATATCGCAGCAATACGTGATAAAACGCAAGAAATTTATTACATTTCGTATAAAATAAATTGTTTTGGTTACATGAAGTTTTGTTTCTTTCTAAAGTAGAGTGCGACACGGATAAGTTTGGGATAGCATGGCTCACGCTTATACCAGAGGGTGCCTAGCAACATGCGAAATTAAATAAAGAAATTATCGATCAACATTAAACTGTAGTGTTGTGAAAAAGCAACAAAACCAAAACCGTGCTCGACCCTGCAGTTGTTCAACGGATAAAGTCGGCACGTGTCGCGGAATGTAAAGGCGGTGTTCTTTGTTTCTTATATACCCGAGATGTACTGTACTCCGCTTTTGTTTAATGAAACCATTTCATTTTCATAACTGCGGATTGTAGAATAAATACGTAATATTGAAGATTTAATTTTCCAACTTTATTATTAATCCAGATATTTGTTCACAAAAGTTATTAAATTCGGTAGGTACGTACCTACTCAAATAAAGAACTTGAAAATCTAATTAAAAATACCGAAATACTGACTTACAAATGCTGTTGATGTTGAAGTAACTGTAATTTCCCCCGTACTCGTTGTATTATTACGAACTACAACTCGGTATTAATTAGCAGTCGAGTTTCAGATTTGGATTATTGTATTCGCATATTTTCCACTTCAACTACACGAAACAATTATTGAACTGTATCTTGGATGCTGAACAGCTAACTACGAGTACTTTAACGCTTTGCTTAGTAACGTAACATGTTATTTAAAACAGAATATGGAATATTAATAAAGTAATTAAATACTTCATAAGGTACATTCTATTCATTAGCTGTCGTGTAGGAATTATCATCTACTAAAATGGTGCTTTCAATGACTGCCCTCGAAAATTACAAAAAACCCAGGGCAACCATGACTCGAAACTATCATTTATCACATGATGTGGGCAAAAATGCGAAAACATAGCACTGTCATGTTTTTCACACAGTCCTATCAAAAACAGAACAAACATCTGTTATTTGTATTTTTTTAGGTAAGATATAGTCTAGTCCACGAGGGTATCAAAGTCTTCTAGAAATAATTTTCGTGTGCCCTTTGAGATTAAAAGCTAAAACCAATTTTACCAAGGAGTCAAAAAAAGTCCTGTACGGGGTGGCTGTAGGGGGCGAAATGTGAAAATTACCCTAATCTAAAAAAACAGCTGACATAATTATACATAAGTACCATTTACATCAGATCACTGAAAATATAAAAAAACTATCGGAGACATTGGAAATGATATGATGACAAAATATATGAAACATAATATACCGATCCTTTTGAGTTGTTTCGAATACGTCAATTACTATCGTGCGCGTGCATGCTTGTGGCAACTTCCAGATTGGCTTTAGCATGCTTATGTTTATTAAGTGTTTATTACGTGTTTATTACTAACGTTTGAGGTACGATTGGGTCCCTGGCATTTTATAAATTTAGAATAACACGTTAGTTAATAATTTAATATAATATTGAGTATGGATACTATCATACATTGCCACAAGAATGCGCAGAACGTACTACGCACCGAGTTATTGTCTCATTCAATACAAGTTGCGTTTTATTTATCAGATTTATCTTACTCGCTTGCTCTGACTGGATAGGTCTATTAACTGTTTATTATGCACACAACACAAGGTTATATATAAATATAAACATAATTTTTTAGCATTTTATTTTTGAAAAACTTAAGTATTACTAATATAATACACATATCAATTTACGAGTTAGATATGTAGTAAGAAATAATAAACATAATTTTTAAATAAAGAACTTATATTGGATTTGCAATTAAACAAAAAAAAAATCATAAATCTTGCATATTACGCAAGTAGGCAGGCATATTGAAAATACCAGACACAACTGGTAAAATTTTCTCAAGTGAATTGAATAAAAATAAAAAGGTGGTCAAAAATTACACAAATTTTTTTTTGTTTTCAAATGAATTCTATTCTTTAAAAAAGTTTTTGTTTGCCTAAAAATAGTGATGGCTTTGTCAAAAATTGTGTTGTATATATAGTGTGGTTAAGTGTAGTTAAGAATTACAAAATCTTAAAATTTGGTAAGAGTAAACTTTGTGATTTTTGATCACCCCGTATAAAAACATAATTGTGGCAAAATCATCATTAGTTTTTTATACGTGGTGATTAAAAAGTACAATTTTAAGATTTTACCGAATTTTAAGATTTTTTAATTTTTGACCACTTGTAATTTTTTACTAACCCCGTATAATAAACATAATTTTTGTCGAAATTACTTTAGGCGAGCAAAAACTTTTTAAAAAAATAGCGTTTCCCCGAAAACTAAACTTTTTTGATATTTTGTAATTTTTGACCACTCCGTATTATAAAAATAATTTTTGTCGACATTACTAGAGTTTTCCCGAAAACTAAACATTTTTGAGATTTTGTAATTTGTGACCACTCCGTATAAAAAATATGATTTTTGTCGAAGAGTAAACTTTGTGATTTTTGATCAACCCGTATAAAACATAATTGTGGCAAAATCATCATAAGTTTTTTATACGTGGTGATCAAAAAGTACAAACTTTACTGCTACCTTCTATAAGTTCATCCTAAATAAATTCGAATATATATCTCGTGTAAACGCTATCGCCCTGTGTCGTCTTTTAGTATAGGACCGTTCCGGCTGAGCGATATGTTTATTGTTAATGTTATCGAGATTGCAGTAGACGTATTTAATTGCCTTCAGAGCGAGACAGTTTCGATAACAATGTAAAGTATTTATGGAGTGCTTGGACGGCCCTATGAAAGGAATAATGTGTAGAGGTTTTGTTAGTTAGTTTAGAATATACGTTTGTAGCCGACACTTGTTCTTTTATTTTTAATTATCGTTGGGCATTCGTTTACACTCGAATTATTAAATTTATGAAAATTATGATTATGAAAATATCCCGATTATTCCCATCACTACTAGCAATGTGCCACCTCTCCCAATATAGCTACACTGAATACTCCCCACCTCCTCACTCAGTACTCCTCACGCCGCTAGAAGGCCGCACGCTGCGATATCTATATGTATTGCGTCACTCGATCGCGACACCGCTGTCGTTTGGCCTTGAACGAAAACTTCTAACTTGGCCCCCATATACTCATGTACAAACATAAACATTTCCAATGTTAAAATATATTGAATATTCCATAACACGCGTTGTTAAATGGGAGACCTTAATACTTAAAATGCTCCTACATGTAACCTGCTGTAACGTTTTTATATGTGAACCAATTAAAAAATACCATCGAATGACATTGTAGGTATTATTCATCTTGTAGATATAGAGATAGAACTTCTTAGTACATGGATATATGTCTCTTGAATAGCAGTAGTTCTGACAGTGATTTAGAATCAAAAATCAACCTAACGTGTCAAAAGGAAAGAAAGGTATGTATTAGGTAAATTATTTGTCAAGAGGGAAGAAACTTAATTGAGCCAACAGAAAGTTCAATGAAAAAATTTATTGCTAGCGTCAAAATTAGATTTGAAGCCAGTAAATGAAGAGACAAAAATTCGAATTCGCACGTGTGGCATAAAAAATGTTACAATAATGTTACTAACTCCAAAAATATCGCTACCTACATAAAGAAATGTGAGAAATTGTTTTCGTGTGATGCTAGTGCAAATGAAGAAATTCTATCTGACGTCCGTATGTCGCGATCGGTAGGCGTATTTGATGTTAATTTATGTTTGTTTTGCCAAAAGAGATCCCATAAAAAAACTTTGTCAAGTAATGACCACCAACACAGAGGAAAAAATTTAAAACATTGCTCGAAAACATCCTACGTATTTGGCAAGAATCGGTGAGAATGATTTAATTGCAATGGATATCAAATGCCATGCGAATTGTCTGACTCTGGAATTACAAAAAATAAAAAAATATAAAGAATCAAGTGCAACTGCCACAACATCGGGCCTCAAAATAAAAAGCACCATGGAAGAAGATACTTTTATACAGCTAACCAGCCAGTTGAATATAGGTTTGGAGAAAGGCAAAGGGTACGAGACCACAACAGTTTACCGTAGATTCAGAGAACTTGGAGGAGATTCAAATATTACTCCTCACCATGTGCTGAAGAAAGTACTAAATCATTTTGGGGACACAGTGGAACTTCCTAGTAATTCCAAGTAATACATCAATATTGGCTACATGTAATTGTAAAAAAGGTTTGTTTTTAATACTCGACTTTGTTTCCCACCATATCTTCTTCAGGCTGTTTTAGATTTAAATGTCCTTGCACAAAAAATAATCTACCCGTATATTGTATTTGGTCCTGCAAATGTATGGGACAAATATCTACATAAGAAAACTCATATACCAAAACCTCCAACATACTCTTTGTAATACACCAGAGGAAATATAGGAGGCGGAATTGGAATCAGATTAAATATATTTGTGGCATCTTTTCATATTATACAGTAGCGTTACTTATTTCAACAATAATCAGCGGCAGCTAGTGATATGTTTAACAGAGGCTTAACATTTAAAATATATTTTAGCACTATTTGCACATTGTATCAAAAAATAATAATAAAATTGAGGATGTTCCTATATCCACTAGGAAATATTTCTAGTGATCTGAGGTAAATGATACTTATGTATAAATATTCAGCTGTTTTTTTAGATCCAAATATCCAAAAATAATTTTAAGGATAATTTTCTGTTTGAAATATTTATTATTTAGTATGTGTGCAAATGATGATCCTAGAAGTATTCAAATACTTAAACTATTTAAATAACTAGAGAGTATTTGAATACTTAAGTATTTGAACATCCTAAATATTCCAATCTCAAAAGTAGGTATTTAAATATATTTTACAAACAAAATCAAGTAGGTATATATGCAGATTCTAAACTCATACATAGAAATGAAGTGTGCATCATGTAGCTAATAAATTTGATTAAATTCGAAAACTTGAAATAATTCATAAAATTGCAAGTTTTAAGATATGACCAGGTAGTCCGTAAAAAACAACAGTATATCAAGCTCACCACTATTGTCAGCCCCCAAGAACCATGAAATTATTTACAATTTAGACATTTTAATAATATTTCAGTGTTATCAAAGTATTTAAATATTCTGGAAGTATTTAAATTCTCCGAAAATATTTAAATATGAAAGTATTTAAATACTTAAATAATATTTCAGTGTCATCAAATTATTTAAATATTGTGAGAGTATTTAAATACTTATTTTAAACTTTAACTTTCTTTTGGTATTTAATATTTAAATACTTTTACATTTTGAAAAGTATGTAATATTTAGATACTCATGTGTTTTTGAAAGTATAGTATTTAATATTTAAATACTTTTTTTAAGTATTTGACCAGCTCTGCCTGTTTCACAAATAAACATAATTTTTTGAAGTCCTCAAACCCGTGTTTCAATAAAGTTTATTAAAAATGTTTGTTCTCCGCACTTTCAGAAGAAGCGGACCAAATTCCAATAGGCGGTGTGAACTTTGAACAGTTTACGAAGTAGAGACAGTCAAAAAGCATCGAAAGGTTTTCCTAAAATGTGATCTAGGTGTACATTGTCCACCACCAAGATTCTTTTTGAGCTAACAACAAAGTATATATACTATATACCAAGCAGGGATCTATAAAATAAAATAAAATTAAAACATCTATTAATTGTTTGCTTTTTTTATTCCATGGGGTACATTGAATTTATAATATAAATATAAAAATATGATATAAATTGTCAAAAAAAAAATATTATATTTATTATGTTAATATTGAAGTGATCTCCAAAAACATGTTACAATTTTTCTGGTGAAGAAATATTTTCAGTATGTACTGAAATATAGAACATTTCTAAAGATATTTTGTAAAATATACATATGAAGAAAAAAATATCTATGGAATTTCATGCGTAATTCATATCCTTCGCAATTTTTTAACTGCGTTTGTGGTACCTACATTTTTGTATAGAAATATAAAAAAGCCCCGAGATTGAAAGTCTGCATTTTGGAGGTAACTTTGAAAGCACTCTCTCGTTTTTAACTTAAATCTTCTCCAACCTGTCAGTAAACATTCCGTAATCCTATCCCACTTTCAACTGTCTATGGTGCCGTCTCTATCAGATCCGTGTCAATCCTTCTGCCATCACTTTAAAGGAAAATATAGAAGCCCTTTATTCTCCTACAACGACGCGTCTTTTATTTGTAATCGGATCTTATATACGTACGTTACGTTTGATATATTAACATGTATGGCTCTAAGAGTTGTAGCATTTAAAAATACCTACAGAAATACATATGGTGTATTAAGATATATCTATAACAAAATGTCGACTAATAACAATACTACAAATATGTGTCTAAAATGGCATATATGTTGCCTAAAATGGCATATGTCATTTTAGCCTACACTCTCATATACCTATGCCATTTTACACAACCAGCTATGTTGAAATAAATCTAAATATTTGACAGTTTTACTTGGTATTTTCAAACAATTTTTAATGTGCAGAGAAACAAGTCTACTAAGATGGACAACTCTGAGATAAGTTACATTTCTAGAGTTTATTCACTTGAACGATTCCATTCAGCAGTAGTATAGGTAAAGTTAAGTCAACTGTCAGCAGTGAATTGAAACAATAAACACAATGTTAGTATAACAATAATAGTCTAGTCAACAAGTGTTATTTTGATGAATTTCTCTTAGCCTTTACCGAAAATTATGAGTTAGGGTTGATCTAGAATCTTTTTTTGCAAAATTTTAAGTGGGGCCTGTAAAAATTACAAAAGTTATAAACAATCTAGTAAAAAATGGGGGGTCTCGTTTTTTGAAAATATCTCAAAAGCTATTGCAGATATCTGAAATCGAAAAAAAACCTTAAAGAGCAGGATACCTCCTAAAAAAAGTCCCACATCCCGGAACTCTACCAGTAATATTTATAATTTTAATTTAGTGGTGAAAATAGGGTTAAAAGCGGGTGATGTGCTTCCGCGCGCACCGACCGATAGGGACACTTTAAAAATAAAAATTATTTAAACCCATTAAATATGAATAAAAGAATTAAGAAATAAAAAAAATCACATACCTTTTGGATACTTAAATCCACTGGGAAAAAAATTCCCGTAATTTTTTTATTAGATATGCTTTTGTTCAAATGCTATCAGTCAAAAAAAAATCTGAGACTTTTAGTTTGACAATTATGAGGGTTTTTATGTTAATGTAAAACTTCAGAAAATAAGTTAATTAACAGAAGCATATACCTGAGCTCGTAAAGTTTGGAATAAATTCAATTAATCGTTATTGAAGGATTTTCACAGGAAATCCTCGGACACGTCAACTTTATTTTATAAAATGTCACTTTTTTCAGCCATCGATTTTTTTTTGTTTTGTTCGTTTTTGAGCTATGACGTCATCGACAATTTTTTTAAATGACAACCCATATTTTTTTTCACGGATTTCGATAGAGCACATTTTTCTGAGTGCGAATATGTCAAAAACATAGTACCTTTAACATTAAAGTGTTCGAGATATTCGGTTGCAAAGTTTTAAGAATGAATTATACAAGCGATGACCAAATGCTAATCATTTATCAAGAAAGCGCAGGAAAAACAACAGTTTTGACAGTTGTCACAATTTTGAAGTTTTTTCTCGCAAGTTTGTGTTTTAATCAGTTGAATAATATCATTAAGTAAGTTGATTAATCATTATTCCATCATAATTCATTTTATTTAAAAATGGTCCGTCGTTTGAGTGAAAGGGAAAGAATCGAAATTTTGATGATGATCGGTTACGGGGACAGAGCTCGCACACAAGTAGAAGTTTCAAAGCTCCGTCTTGAAATATTTGAAATTGAACAAATGGCATCCTTATAAATTGGTTTTGGTCCAAGAGTTAAACGAAGATGATCCTGACCGTAGGTTACAGTTTTGCCAAACCATGTTGCAACGCCTGATTGATGACGACGGATTTTTACGCAATATTGTTTTTTCTGATGAGGCTACCTTTTATCTCGACGGCACAGTTAACCGGCAAAACTGTAGATATTGGTCTCCTGAAAATCCACACTGGAAAATGGAAACTCGTAGTCAGTTTCCACAAAAAGTTAACGTTTGGGCTGGTATTGTAGGTAATCGTATTTTGGGCCCATTTTTCTTTGAAGGCGTATTAACAGGTGAAATATATTTAGAATTTTTAAGAGACGACTTAGTCCCTGCACTTGCGGTACTTTACCCAAATGACGTAGATCCAGATCTGCCCCATCACACGATATGGTACCAACAAGACGGTGCACCACCCCATTTTGCAGTGATCGTTCGCGATTATTTAAACCATGTATTTCCTAACCATTGGATTGGTCGCAGGGGAACTATCGAATGGCCCCCTAGATCTCCAGATCTCACTCCCCTAGACTACTTTTTATGGGGCTATTTAAAGAGCAAAGTCTATTTCAATAGACCAAATACCATCGAAGAATTAAAGGACAGAATTCGCAATGAAATTCGAACCATTCAACCCGATACTGTTGGTAAGGTTCTGCAGGAGTTTCAGTGGCGGATGGGATATTGCCAGGAAGTGAATGGAGGTCACTTTGAAAATTTACTCTGATTTTATTTTTTACTTTAATTATTTATCAGTTATTTGTTAAAATATTTTTTTATTTGTTTAAATTGTTGTTAAAAAATTAAACAGATTACTCCCAAATCTTTCAAAATGTTCGATAAGCTACCAAAATAAATAATATTACTCCTTAATCTTTTAAAATGTAATAAGCTATAAGCTATTAGAATCAATAAGCTATTAAAAATCTTGACCCGCCCGATAGCTTATGCATGGTGCCATGGTACATTTTAT
>CAXKVY010004245.1:0-16329 GCA_964058915.1 Tetropium fuscum
TTTCGAGAAAAGAGCAAATTGCTGACTTAAGCTAGCTTAAGTTGGCGGTGTAACTTAAATAAGTTCTTAAACGTCGAATATAGATAGTTGTTACAAATGCAATACAGGTTGCTGAGTTCGAGCGTGCCGAGCAATCTATCGTGGACTGCTATCCTAATATTTATGACCTTTTCTTTTCTTTTTCTTTTCAGAAACTTGAACGTACAGCCTTTATCTTGGTGTAACATAATCTGTTTAAGACTACTATGATATTATCAGCAAAGTAACAAAATATCTCAATGCATTTTATGCAATTTTGTGCCCTTCTCTATTTATTTTGTTCTCAGAGTATCGGAAATGCTTCAAGTCGAGAATAGTTCAAAATGTAAAAGTTATTGTGTCCGGCTAGACGAGACATTAGACTACATTTTAATGTCTCTGGCATCCAAACTTTTAACTGCCCCTGCCCGCACAGTGGACTTAATACCTGTAATTTCATCCAGATTATTTTAATATTCTCGTCCTAGATAGACAGAAGATGAGAAATCATAATTTTTTTTCACTTCAAAGTGACGATTGCACTGATTACGAACTTGTTCCAAAAGCATAGGTCTACTTTTTTATAGTTATGTAGTATGTACTCAGGTGAAACTAACTAACTTGTGTACCTACGTACTTTTAAAGATATGCTTTCCTATTACTTATCCGAAAAATATGAATAAAAGGCAACTCTGGATTTGTTTATTAAACTTAGGAAATTATCCTCTAACATCTTTTTTTTAATTTCACAAGGAATTTCTCAATTTTCATTCTCGTGTTGACCATGATCAAATTATCATGTTCAAACATCAACTATGTTGAATGTTTTTCGGTCGACAGACAAATTTCAATATAATGCCATTGACTTGTATATTCAATGCAATAAAAGGATTAAATTGGGATACTTCCTCATTTGTATTATCAAAGGCATGAGGTAAAATTTATCCTTATACTACTACTAACAATATTTAATTAACTATATACATATTGTAGTGGGAATGTACAACTTGAATGGAAAGTACATCAAAGTTATCTCTAAAGTACCGCAAAATTGACGTCAACAGTATTTAATTAATAAAAAACCAGCTTACCAATACAGTATGTACAGAGACTACTAAAATAATACTACCTCCACAGTTGAATAGCTTTCTGACTTGAGTAGTGGTCAGGATCCCCTTTTTCCGTAGTCGATCCGCCAATATTCCCCCAGTTTGAACAACAACCGTCATGAAAAAATGGGGCAGAGCTCCCAACCAAGCGCTCTAAAGAAAAAATGCACATAGAGAAATAAAAAATTAAATGTAATTTCAAGGTACCTTTGTCAATTCTTCGTCGAAGGCTTGGTCAAAGTAAGGAGCTTGAAAAAGTACCAACAAGTAAAAATTCCAAGATCTACAGAAGTTTGCTACAAATATGGCATAACATGGTAATGACGTAAAGAACGCTTTCCATGGAGTGTTGGTTAACGTTGGTGCTACATACGTGGCCTGCGAGTCTCCTAATGAGTTTTCTATAAATATGAGCTCTTTAGTTTCTATGCAGGTGTGATAGGCGGGTTTTTCAAACACTAACCAAAGCCAGGACATGTACCTAAAATGGTTACAATTCTTTGGCATAAATAGTTTCACTTTGTTGACTGATTTATCACTCACTCACCATATAATTCCCATTACACCATAGAAATAAAATGGAGAGACTGTACCAAAATGTTTTATTAATTCACCAGATATAGGCATCGCAAACATAACTCCTGCATAGCATCCACTGAATGCTAGTGTTGCCAAACGAGACCTTTCCAGCGGCGGTGCCCAGTGTCTCATAATACCATGACAAGCTGGATAAGTTACCCCCTAAAAATTCAGTATCTATTAACAAGAGAATTTACCGGTTATTTTAATGTTCTTTAGTAGTTTAGATACTCTTAAATAGTTGGGTGTTTAGGGACGAAAGCAAAGATCACTATATCAATTTCATTTTATTACAAATATCTTATGAATTGGTCAAGCTGGTATCTTATAATCGGCGGAGGTAAAGGTGCCACCAAATATACCTCAAGAAAAGAGTACCGGTAAACTTGCTACCGACCAAAACGGTTCCTTAAAAACACACAGGTATTTCTGCCACTAACACTAATAAGTAAAAATTATGGTAATAATTGTAAACTTTGAATTTTGACATAAGTATGAGTTTGAAATTCTTTCAATTTCGCCACGAATATGTATATTGATGGGTGAGTATTATAGAATGATTCGTTACATTTCAGGTGGGATGATTCACACGCATTTGTAGTTCTTGTTACATTATGGCTACACTCGGCCCATGAATATGGTGAGAAATCTGAATCCTCTTCAATATAATACTTGACAATGTAATCGCAATACTTAATGATTTGTTCATTTTGTGGTCGTGTTGAACATAGGACGAATAAGTCGTGTTGATAGGTCCAGCATCCAATAGAATCTAAAAGTGTATTTCAACCACTTTTCTATTTCTGCGTTTTTATCCTTGTAATGCTCTGTTGGTCCCAAACTTTGAATTTTTCTGTATCATGCTTGGTGAAGATGAAATCCGCACCCATTAATTTTTGTTTCAGGCCAAACACATTATTGTGTGCATTGTGTTTCGCCTCAAAGTCTACAAACACTTACTTCATTTGTATAAAAGTTTAAATTAAAATCCCTTAATATTTTAGACTTACAGATAAATTAGTTTTTCATACGTTTAAGATTGTTTATTTTTTAATAAACAAAACATGTAATATAATGCCAATTTTTAAATCTATATATCGTGAGACGTTGCAAAAAAAAAATTAGTGCAGTAGGTTGTGCACTTATACTTGAGACATTTCACATATTTGGCGAATATTTTTTTCACATGAAAATACTACAATATGTTATTTGTTTTACACTATTTAGAAACAAAAAGTCTTCTCCTCTACACGTTTTGGGTTTGTAATTTTTAAGGAACCTGAACTATGTTCTTTGGAAACTACTTTCCTCACCACTTTTTAAAGTATTTTCTTCTTTAAATTACAATGATTGAACAGCAAAAGCTCATTATCGTAAATACTTTGGACAATTTTTAAATTCATTATGTGAACAGCTAGAACAGCAGAACAAATAAACACCACTTGACACTGATTAAATATATATGGAGGCACGAATACCTGTTCAATTTTAAAATCCTAAAGTCGTAACAGGTACAATATTATCCTTGGTGGCACAATTACCTACGCCTCTTATAATATCGGTTATAAGATTGGACATACCTCTACTAATCCTTGTAGCACCTTAATAATTATGAGTCCAGTTGAGTAGGTGAATATTGTAGGTATGAAAAGATTTAGTACACACGAAGAAGCTATAGCAGCTCCGAATAATTTGTTGGCCGGATATGCTGCTGCTATAAGTCCTCCGGGAATTTGCGTGACGAAGTAACCCCAAAAAATGGCTGAGTCTACAGCTGACACAGTTTCTGGGGCCCACGTGTTGTTCTGAAAATATATATTATCACATATCACACCAGCCAAATAGATAATTAGCATTAGAGAGATTTGGAAATACTTTAATACCATTTTGACTTTGACTAGACTCATGCTTGTCCTCATGCCGAACATGATGATGAAACCGAAACAGCTCAGTAGAGCTACGGTAGCCCTTTTTGAGATGCATGGTAATTCCGCTCGAATATATTGGTCGATTTTCCTAAGGGGTGGGCGGTCGTGATCAGGGATGCTCTCCGGGGTGCTGGCGTCGTCTGCAACTTCATCTCCTTTTTTCACTGGCGTGTTGAACTCTTCGTACTGTTTCCTGAAACAACCAAACAACCAGATAACATTTCGTACATTGCAAAGCCAACTAAAAGCACAGGATACTAAGAAATATAAAATAGACTCGTTATTTATCGTTTCTTCAATCTACCCTTACGTTGAAGGTCTATGCAACATTGCATATAATTTGTACATAATATAAAATTTAAATGCTAATAAAAGAGCTTTAATTTTCAAACGCATTGAAAGAATTAAATATCTTATCACAAATGTAGTCTGAATTGAGACAAATAAATTTAAAATCTAGGGAACCAACCATCATCTAAATTATTTTGTCTATTCGTGAAAAATGTTCTTTAGCTATTTTCTATACGTATACAAACTTTACATTTTTTTAAAGCTTGAAAACATTCATTACATGTTAAGTAATAAAAAAACATGGTGTGTGCTTATGACCACACGATAGAAGTGAAAACTTCTAATTTTCGAATTTAAAATATTTTTGAATTTGCTTTTTTTACGGATTTGCCGGGGTTTTGGGCGTGTACTCGATGTCGCACTGACGAAGGAGGTTGTATACACTGTTTCTACTACAATAAGGCTCTTTGAAATTCTTTAAAAGCGCGCTTTAGAAGAGCGTGACGCGTGATGCGTGATGCGTGACGGCCCAGTCTCATTCAACACCCACAAGAATAAAAGTGCAGAGCGCGCCTATAGAAGTTTTCACTTCAAAAAGAAAGAACTACTTGAACTACTGTCAACGATCATTTGG
Organism: Tetropium fuscum; assembly: GCA_964058915.1. Lineage (NCBI taxonomy): Eukaryota > Metazoa > Arthropoda > Insecta > Coleoptera > Cerambycidae > Tetropium > Tetropium fuscum. The sequence continues at coordinate 4,560 of CAXKVY010004245.1, forward strand.
TATACATAATGTTATATACAAGTTTTGTGGAATTTCCGAAACTCTCCATCAAACTAAGTTTCTATGTTTGGGGCAGATCAGTATAATAGTGTGTCTGAGTTCGGTTTTAGAATAAGTTTATTGGTCACTTTTTAAACTTTTACGGGATTATGCGTTTAAATATTCCCATGTAATTAAATTTGCTGTATATTAGAGTGTAAAGATAAAATCTTTTAAAAGATTTTAAAAGATTTTAAATTCTCTATTTTGTCATCTATCATCAATTGTATTAGAGATTGAAATGGAAAACAAGGCTGGTATGCCATAATTTGAAAATATATCTTTAAACATAATTATGAGTATTTCTTTCAAGTATATTATCTCATAATTTCTGCATATTGAAAATTAATATGTCATAGCCATCAATACTATTATTATTATGACGATATCTGATTAAATCGGGTGCCAATAAAATAAATTCCTAGAACGAAATGCATGTTTATTTTCATCTGTCGAGATAAATGAAATATGACCCAATTCCTCGATTTCAATTATAAATAAAATTATTTTATTTCTCGTGGGTTATTATATTCCCCGTTCAGCATCGATCAGTTGGTACGTCTGCGATATGATTCCCTTGATTGTGAACCACTTAGAGCCTCCATGAATACAGAGCAGAAGCCGGCAAGTGACGTGAAGTGGTCTCAGAAATTGCTTGGAAATGGAAAGCCACTTCTCACCAAGACGACGGCTCTGGGATAGATAGAGGCGTCTTATGTTTCTATAAATCAGACTAACTCGCACAGTACTACTGTAAATATTATTCACCTGCACACGTAATTGTAGTGTTAGGTTTTAACATCTTACAAATTTGGAGCCTCAGGTTGGGCCAAAAAACTAGGTAAAAATTAGTATTTGATATGTGATATACATTTATTATGGCCTAAAATATATATTTTATTTGTTATGAAATTTTCAAGTGGCTGATTGTGATTTGGGCGAATTGTCGATTGCTATAAACACAATTCATATCAATTCTCGAAGTTGAACAAGGGATTTGTATCTAAGAGGCTGTTTTGTTGTTCAGGCACGTATACGGCATCGGAACTGCAATATGCCCTTTTCTTCATTCCGATGGCATCGATTTTACGTAAATTATTATCGGATTCCCACTACGTTGCACTGCACATTCAGTCCTTTGCAATATAACCTATTTATTATAAATTTCTTATTATGTTGAAAGGATTATCTTTAATATTTTAGTTTTTATTTGTGCATATTGTATGTTAGTAGAGGTATCTTTACATATGCACAGTGTTTCTAAATGAATGCAAAAGGTTTTAAAAGATGAATTTTCAGAAAAAAATATAGGGGTTTTCATATAATTTTTGCCAAAACCACCTCCAGCCCTCTAAAGTTTTTTCTTTTTTCTTTTCTTTTTTCTACTCATTGCCTTGTATAGTGTACTCTAAGAATATTTCTCGGCAAACTGTACGGAATGCTCAGTTATCAGTACCCTCTAGTTTCATTAGTATTTCAGTGAAGTAATCAATACCTCTTTAGTTTGCCTACATGTGATGATAGTTCATCAAATAGGAAGATAAAGGAATCTTCATAAACATTCATCTAGCCCTTTCTGTATTAACCCTGATCAAAGAATCAAAGTAACTGATCACATTACGACACTACATTCAATGATATGATGATGTGTATAGATTGCGCCTTTTTGAATAAATATAGTTTATAAAGTTCTCTAATGCATTTAATACAGACATAATACATTTTTAGAAATTGAAAATTATACTCTTCCAGTTGTTAGTTGGGTGGTTTAAAATTATTTTCGGCAGCTTTAAGTTTAAAAATACAATTACATTTATAAACCGGTTAAAATAGCTCAAAAAATAAGCTTAAAAAATCCCATAGAGCTTAAAATTGGTACGAGTATTAGGAAAACCATTATAATTAAAATTTGAAAAGTACAGGTTTTAAATTGTTTGAAAAACAAGATTTAGTTCATTATGCTAAAGTTTTTAATGAAATTAACTCTACTCCACAAGCTGTAATCACCAATGGAATTCGCTTCCTTCTTCCTGTATACGGAGCTCCCAAAAAATTACCTGCGTAGCTAACTTCCGATACTTATTTTTGCAAAAAATACTCGTAAGAATTTAATGAGTGCAATTGGCTTCTTGTCTTCCCCAAGTGTGGCTTGGTAATCAACTGGACCCAGACGACTGGGGTTGGAAATTAATTGAATACATTGGAACCAATCCAGACTCTGCTCCAATTTACCTGCACTGGAAAAACTCCTCAATACATTTTTTTGCAATTGAAAAAAGGGGTGTAGTCCTAAGTGTAGCTGCAAAAAGTTGGATTGTTTTGTTCATTAGCATGTACCAGTTGTCAAGGCCAGTCGTGCTGCAATGTTGAATCGCATTCAGAAGCGGATTCTTACGAGGAAACGGAAGAAGGAGGAGAAAGAGGAGAAGAAGCACAAGCAGTATCATTAGATAATTATCAATCAGACGAATACTTTACCCCAATTTCTCATAATTCACACCGCTCTCACCATTTTAAATAGTACCATTTTTTATGTATTTTATGTAATGCAATATTACTTAATTAAACATAACCACAATAGATCATGGAATAGACATACCAGGGGGGGGGGGCAAAAACGCGCCACTTACACTACCTCACAGGTAGTGTGCATTATGGAAAACAAAACACTTTTTCTTTTTCAACTTTTTGAATCGATATATCTCAGAAATTGTGATACTTAGGAAATAATTTTTGCCTGTTCCATTTTCATGATAAAACTTACCATGTGGCTGAAAAATGCAAAAAACTCGTATCTGCCAACTTTGATCTTGAATAAATTTTCTTACAGATGTGGTATCGCTGGGGATTTTTCACATTTCACTTATAATGGTATTCCCAATATCCCTACCATATGTTCAGCTCTATGCGAATTATTGTAACCTTGAATGTCTATTTTTACCGGGCTATTACCATTGAAAATCGAAATTGCAATTTGCTTATTTTTGATCCGGCATAATTATGACTCGGATTAGATTTACCCTTAATGCTAGAGCTGGAAGGGGTGTTCCGACATACATTCGTCAAATTGTCATGACACGATTATTAATGGGTGGCCATTTGATCGCGGTCTTCATCATTGTTCACGCACAGGACCGGACTCCTATAACCGCACAAAAATTCTGAGTACAGCTGACAGTTTATTCTACTGAAGTAAATAAAGTAAATAAATACAGTAAGTAAGTAAATTATATATTAATAAGGAGGGCAAATATATAAAATAGTTTTCTTATGCATTATAATATCATATTGCTACTCTCGATGCAAGTTTCACGCATTGAGTTTGTACCATCAGGAGATTGTTAAAAGGAAAAGATTATTCAAGATATTACATACACAAACACATTATTATGAAAAATAAAACAAAATAAAAAGTTAATTGAGAAAAATTGAGATGTTGACAATATTTGTAAATCTTTTTCTAGAAAATTTAAATTTGATAAACCCTTTCAAGTATAGATATATAAAATGAACAAACATTTCTCAAACGCTGCTTTACATTTGTTTCACTAAATAACAGAAAAAACAATGTTTTTACGACGCACTTTCGCTTAGGGTCCCGGAATATTCACCACTCCGGTCGTGGAAGTCGCCTCTTTGTCTCTCCCCTTTTTGCTGATGACTAAAATACATTAACATGGTCCCTACACAATGCTGAGATAGTCATTACGTGTTATGAAAGTCTGCGTTAAAATGCATTATACAAGTCTTTTAGGGAGACATTTATCATGAAACGCCGCTATAAACGACGTTTAATCTAATCTGTAGTTTTGTCTAAAATTACCGATGTGTGTTATGCATTATTATTTTTATTGACACGGCATATTCACCACGCGATTGTTCCATATAAAACGGGTTGTTAAAAGTACATTATCATTTCTGCGATTGTATGTAACTGGAATCAATATGATAATGATTTTACTACATTTTACATGTTTATGCTAATATGACTTCACTTATAACCCTTTTGCCTTCAGTCATTTTTAGTAGGTGGTTATTTTTCTTTGACTATTACGATGGTGGCTTTCTTTAAAATTTTACTTTCTTGAACGGATGTAATTTAATATCTATAGCCATAGCCATACAAATGTATGTAAACACACCATAAATTTCCCTTAGGATAAAATACCCCTCGACTACTAATTTGAGATATTCGTCAGCATTCTTCAACTCGAGCATATCTTGGCGATATATGTCATGATTTGCATGAAGAGAGTGGATGCTGGCATAAAAAAGGAAGCATTTGCTCTATGGCAGGCGTTTCAACATCCAGAACGACAGCGACCAGATGAAGGATAAGTATGCCAGCAGAGCTGTGGAGAGTATCTGTACAAAGATCTACACGGTCTTGTTTTGGAACTCCCAACGATGTCGTGGGTTGTCCCGAAATTGCGAAGCAGACTTTACCGAAGGAGGCGTACTAAGTCCAATGTCGTCGCCTATCGGGCACATTATTCACACAGGAAGTATCCAAAAGTATCCTCAATTCCAACCGAACTCTACATATCAAATGACGGTTCTGACGAAGTAAGTGTGCCAAATCGAGTCGAGCCACCTTCAGAAATCGGGAGGAAATCGGAGGATTCGGAAATTGGGAGAATCAGAAATATACAGAACCTGCAGGTTGAACGAGTACTCCAGATAACTAACAACCGGCAGGGCAAAGAGAGGCATATTTTCTACCTGGTGACGAAACGACACCATTCGACTCCCGACTCCCGAGTCGACTTGTCATTTCGAGACTGAAGATGCCAAAACTGGTATGTGAATTGGATGGATTAGACTGGAGGGCAATCAGAAGTATGCTGATGAGAAGTATGCAATCAGAAATATGTTCTATTCATGTTCACAGGTAAATCCAGAACACCTGATGGAGAGAAGACTGTGTTACTTTCACATTTCATATCGTTGCGAGAGTGGATCTCTGTGTAGATATCGCCAACAACGAAAGAATGCTATCTTTCTAACAAAACAAAACGTCGTTGTGCTGTGATTCTTTCTAAAGTCAGATGTCAGACTCATTGTATTTTCTAATGTCCCTAATTGTTAAATAGATATTAGAATACATAAACATTTATTTTGATAAGACAGGCATTATACTTATTGGCCTTAAGTTAGATCATAATTTTGGGTGGTTTTCTTTGGGCAGCGGCTTATTAATGACAATTTCCACTTCCTTTGTCACAATATTTCATCATTAAGTTTATGGTATTTTGTAAGGAGAAAGACGCTTAATGATACGAAACGACCTTCTAGTTTAATTTATTTCTAGATTGTGGTTTAAACCGTTTTATTCAATAATCGGTCCTGTTGATGTTGCTCAAATCAACACGGGAATACTGTAGATTTTTATATGGGTTCAAGTTCTCAGGGGTAGCTAATTTTCGACAGTAGGTACATCATATTCAACATCCATTTCGGTTAACCATTCTCGTTTAACAATTGGAACAAAATCATAATAAGATGTGGTTAGAGTAATTTATATATACAATTAGTGTCGATGATGGTGTACCTATGTATGTCAAAATAAATGCAGGTTTTGGTAAAAGGCTTTATTTATTTACTAGTCAAGAGTTCTTGACTAGTTAGAGGTATGGGAGGGACTAAATACATTAGTACCGACTCCTGCAGGTGAAATTAAGGTACAAAGACCTCAAGCAAGTAGGTGAGAGTTCCACTTTTAAAATCCATACTCCCGCGGGACGTGCCGAAACTCTAAATGCCCGGATTATCGCAGCAAATGTAAGTAAACCGAGATTAAGTTACACGGTGTAGACGAACCAACACAAATTAAATAATTTACCGTTTTTCTGCCAGTTTATTTCAATTTGCAGATTACCTGTGGCTCAATTACATTTTTAACTTCTTCCCTCAACGCCACTCGCTTTTCTCGCACTTCCAATCATCTCCCCTACAATTCAACAGGTTGTCAGCACCAGTGTATTTATTATTTAGCAGGCTGCGGCAACTGGATTCTCACCTGTTACTGCCGCTTTACGCGATCACACCCCCTACGATCGTTATCATTTTTACAAGTTACTGTTACGGCGTGATTTGAATACCTTATGGCATCACCTTATGGCATCAATTTTTACGGAATGATCAACATTTAAGAGCAGCGACGACTCTGTGTGTCTAAAGAAACTTTCTTATGCATGTAAATTATGATAAATTAACGGCAGCAGGATAGAGAAGAATATTCTACGGAAGATAAAGCTGAGAATGGACAGGAACAAGGAAGACTAGTTGAAGAAGCGAGGATATGAAGCGAGGATATGAAGGAGACAATTATGAGAAGTAAGCGTGGGATGGACATGCCGTTGTATCATGTATCATTGGCACAGGAGTAAACCAAAATGCTATTTAATTTTTAATTTTTAGGCTTATTTTAGGTTAATTATGAACCTCTATAATTACCCATTAAATATCAAAGTAACAAGGAAGTACCACAATTAATAAATGTTGGACTATTTTAATAAACAATATTTTGATTCTTAGAGTCTTAACTCTTATTACTCTGAAGTTTCTATGGCTTAAGTCATAATTTAGTCCCTCTAGGTACACATAAATATGGTTTCAACTTTATTCTTAAGAGCGTTCTATACTATAGGTGGCCATATTAAAATTAGTATATTCAGTAAATTACGAATTTTAAGCTCTATACTTGTCGTAATGACCCTATTTTGGCCAGTAGCCTATTTAGAATGAAAGTTTACGCTATTGAAAAGTTATTCATTTTTGTGTAAAACACTTAGAACATGCTTTAAAGAGAAAAGAAAACCTGTCTGATACAAAAATAAACAATTCTTTCTTAAAAAAATTAAAAATAATTGGCAATTTTTCATTAACTCGAAATTCCCTGATATTTTGTTGAACATGGCTATATGTGCTACCCCCATATGGCGAGCTTTGACTATAATATATTGCAAAAATATGTAACCAAAAATATAGTTCAACAGATGTTCCGTTATTATTCACGAGTCTTACTAATACCTTAATTAAATAATAATCTACAAAAATATACTTCATTGTAACCATTTTTATACCACTAATCAACGACCAAATGACAGACTCCAATTGAATGAGAAAAACAAGTATTATTTTAGGAGGCTATGTAAAGTGAGTATTTATGAAATCCAATCGCTGTAAAATGTTGATTCCCTCCAAAAAACGATGACATTGCTGCACCCTCTCCACCAAACGGTCCAGATTGATATGAATTTATATTTTTATTTTTGCAGTCATCCTCACGGATGTTTACAAAATAATTACATTACCTGTATATTTATATTGTATTGTTATATTTTTTGTATAAAAAAAGTTTTTTCATTATTATACCACTCCGAAAATGCTGTCTTTTGTCTTTCACGAGAAAACTTTTCCGGTGCACTAATCGTAATCAAAGTTGCCATAACTGTCATTATCAACAACATGCGGCCCCTAAAATACCTTGACATGACTGACAACAAATTCTGTATAATTTTGTGTGAAAAAATGAATTTTGATGAGGTTGAAATTCTCGAAAATATAATACGAGAAGCTGCAGAAACTACTACCTGACTATACGAGTATTACTAGGAAAATCAAAAGATAGATATGGATATATACGAAAAGGAATATGAAGAATTTTGTAAGTGGTGCATGGAAGAAATCGCGAAAAAACCGTTAAGACAGCAACAGAATTTGTTGTCAAATGGGATTTAGATTTGAATGTAAATAATTAAAAAACGTTACGCGCACAAGGAAAAAGCTTCATTTCTGGTCTGAAATTTACCGTATTTAAATTATTTAAATTAATAAGCGTCAATACATTTTAAATGCTGCTAATTCTAGCAGTTATGTATAGAGGTAAAACAATTTTTGTTATCATGTAATTTCCAATAATTTTATAATTTGCTCAGAAATAGAATATCTATATTAATATTGATATTGATTCGTAATTTTAAAAGTATTGTCTGATAAATCGTACATCATTCATCAGTTCTTATTATTACACAAATAAATATGTGAGACGTATTATTTTCCTGTAATATTTATTGTATTTTACTGTTATCGTCAAATTAAATAATAGAGAGAATACAAGATAGGCAAACTTACGGGAAAAAGTATATCGATTGAGCCTACTATATAATAGGTCTACATTTTATACTACCTTTTTAAAGTTTCGAATCATCTGTGCCGGTGTCTTCAATGTAAATAATAATAACATCAAATCAAAATTATAAAATATTAACTACAAACATCAAAATATCTACGCTTGCTTGCGTAGCCTCCCTATAAATGCTATTATGTTTAAAAATGGCAATATATGTAATATTTTCTATGCAACTTATGAGCAATAATTAAAAGTAAGTATATGTATACAAAAATAACATTTTTTGCTGCAAACTTTTGGAATAATTATTTTATTATTTTTATAAAAAGATTTAAAAAAACTGGTGATTTTATATTCTACTGTTGGTGTTACACAAGGTCATTTCATATATTAAATAATAGTTAGCTATATTAGCCACATTTGAAGAAACATCAGAAGTCTACTTGAAGCACATGAAGTTTTTTCACATGTCATTTTTACAGGCAAGACTATAACAACATATAACAACATATATTAAGGAGAAGAATTTCCATGAAATTATTATATTTTCTATAAAATTTTAGGGTTTATTAAGAATATTTCACTTTCCATATACCCTGACAAAATAACGAAGAAAAGTATTTTATTGCCATATTATTCTATTAGGTAGATGCTTACAGTGTGCAACAAAGAGTGTTAGTTCTAATGCTTATGGTGTGCAAACAAGAACTCCCCAATTTTAAACAGCTCCAGTATCTATATTCGGTCACATATTTCTTGATATAATACGAATAATGTTAATTAATTATGTTACTTACTTAATCTGATTCATGGATAAAGCACAAGTCACTATATATATTTACTACACTGCAATTATATAGCGAGTATATAAGAGGTAACCGATACCAGGCTAATGTGATTTGATTAAGAACGGCCAAATAATATTCCCGGAGTATTTCAAGAGAAATAAACCCAGCGCAATGGGTCGTAGTTGGCGATCCCACTGAGAGTCACGTGTTTGTGGTATTTGTGCCACATTTTCTGGATGCAGTTCTCTGATGCTATTCACTTTCCATCGATCTTCTCGTGAACACTCGCCCCAATAAAGTAGAAGGGCGGATTATGACTATGAAATTTGAGATTGGATGTGAAACATAAAAAATAAGTACCTGCAGTAATAATTATTACTATAATAGTACTAATATCACAATCAGTCGATGGAACCCTTTCGGTTGTCGTTTCGTTTATGGTAAAATCTTTAGTTTATATAGTGGCGCCCAAGGTTAGTAAAAATAATAATGTTTATTGGGGATATTTGCTTACAAAATGTAAGATAAATAAAAGTATAGTGCGACAGACAAATTATTTGTAAAAAAGTACACAGAAGACCTTCCCTAAACCTTTTGCGAAAAACTTTCGTAAGATAGATAGGTTCATCTAACTCTAATGAATAAACATTATGTCTAATAAATAGTATAATCGCAAAATAAACAGTACGTTTGTATGTCTATAGGTTGCTATATTTTGTTCCTAGTCTGATTCTTTATTCGTTTTTTATTTTTATTTTAAAAATGTTAATTGATTTTAAGTTTTTCATATAATCCTGTAAGGTATTGTACATTTTTGGTACTATATACGAATAGCACCTTTGGCCAATTGTAGCACTTCTTTTTGGTATCGCTATTTTTTTTGTCTGATATATGTGTTTTATTTATATTTTTATACATTAATAACAATATATTTTGTCAATAAAGTTGTCTCCAGTCAAATATTTTGTTTTCCATATAAAGATCATCGGATGGATAAGACGGCATATTTTCAAAATCCATTTGGCTTGGGCATTAGCCTAAGTTTATCGTTAATACAGATGTTATGGTGACTTAGCAGACTACTGACGTAACCGGAGAACGGCAAGTAGAACGTTTTGCTGATATCTAAAATTAGCACACCACTGAAGAAGTCAATATCAGTCCTATATTTGAAGAATATTGCTGTCAGCAGTGAAGGATATTATTTCAGCATCAATAGGGATCTTAAAAAGGTCATTGACATATATACAAAATAAAATTGACCATATCGAACACCACACTAACTGTTTATATAGAGCTCATATAATTGTCTATACTGTCAGACTGCTTTCTATCTACGAGTAACTCTTTAACAAATAATTAGTACCTCCCCTAAATCCAAGAATGTGTATTTAATAAACCTGGGTGGCTTACCGCATCAAATGCTTTGGCCATTATATATATATATATATATATATATATATATATATATATATATATATATATATATATATATATATATATATATATATATGTATATATATATATATATATATATATATATATATATATATATATATATATATATATATATTTATATATATATATATATATATATATATATATATATATATATATATATATATATATATATATATATATATATATATATATATATATATATATATATATATATATATATATATATATATATATATATATATATATATATATATATATATATATATATATATATATATATATATATATATATATATATATATATATACATTGTATCATTGTTATCGATATTTCTTAGTTTCGATAAGTCATAAAGGCTTTCCGCGGCAGATTGAGTTTCAGTTTGAAAAATGTGTCTCCAATAGCCTTCTCTGTGTTGAAAGTGCATTACATTTATTTAATAGTCAGAAAGGGTGGCCGTAGTAAAAGAAAGGTTTGGAAAAGCAAAGCGGAGTGCTTTAAAACGATTTCAATCTCTGAAAGCCACGCTTTTTCCTTGTACTCAAACAATACTAGACATTATATTGCTACTCGATGCAAATTGTTTAGGTACAGTTTATCCAAAACGCGAATAGTCCGGATAGCTCAAAACACAAGCAGAAGCATGGCGTTTCTAGATTTTAGAAAGAGAAATAATTAGGTGGACGAGACATTAGTTCACTTCAGCTTGAATTTTCCTCGGAGAGCAAGAGTTTTTGTACAATCCGTATGTCTGTCCAGATATTGCTTATTTATTAATGCGATATCTCTATAATGAAATGATCAAACAGCTTAAGCTTTGGGGGAAATGTTGTTTTTGGGTAAATGAAGATCTATAGTTTTTGAGCCAACCGATTTTACAGAGATTTTAATGAGATACAGTATAAAACATTCAGATTACAAACTACTACTATGTTTGTACTAATGCCTTAATTTTAAACAGTGTTCAAAATGTGTGTCCGTCCATCTGTCTATTCCAATCGGACCGGATATAGATTTATAGAAGTAATCCAAGAGGTTTAACCATACGTCTTGGATATGGCCAACAAGTTTTCTGGAAATACAATCATGCATTATGTAAAATTAGTTATAGCCCAATATTACAAATATTTAAGAAGTGATTTTACTCTTGAATATATTATTCCATATTATATGCTGTGAATGATATGAAAAGCGCGAATCAACATTTTTCCGAGCGATATTATTCTGTGACATACTAACATATAGATGCGAATAGAATATGTCTCATATTGATATATAAGTTTAGGTCACGTAATGAAATTTTAAGGGCATCCTGGGTATTATTTGATTTCTGAAATGAAATCAGGCT
>CAXKVY010004246.1:0-27184 GCA_964058915.1 Tetropium fuscum
AAGGGTGTTTAAAATCCATTTAAAAAAAATAAGTTAACTTTCTAATAGTAAAATACACATCTTTTTGAATTGGGCAGCGCTTTTTTATTTTATTTTTTGAAAAGAATTAAATATATCAAAAACGGTCAACTTTAAGAATATGAAACCTTTATGAATGTTCACCTAAAAATTGAAGCAGAATCCAAATTGCAATAATATATAGTGTTTTATTTAAAATAACGTCAACTTCAGATAAAATCTCAACAAAAATAAAAACAATAAAATAAATAAAACAAATATATAGGTATTCCAAAATAAAGCAAAAAATTCTCAACAAAAAATAAAAACAATATAATAAATAAAATAAATATACCTATATTACAAAATAAAGCAAAAAATTCCCAACAAAAAATAAAAACAATAAGATAAATAAAATAAAGACGCCTATATTCCAAAATAAAGCAAAAAGTCTAAAAAGACACCTTAATAACTTAATACTTACTTTAAAAACGTGTAATTAATATAACTATTTTCTATGTCACTATTCAATAATATTATAATTACTAATATCACTATTTTCATTACATGCCGTAATTTTTTCACCCACAGTAGAATCAGCACTGCTTCACTGCTGAGTGTCATTAGTTCTCGGCCTATTACCCGGTACGTTGCTGTCTAGGCAGAAAAAGTCCACTGGACTGGACAGTGAAAATACCCCTTTTAAGTCTTATATAAAGCTCTCAAAGATTTTATAAATCTTTAAACCGCTTTCCTCAAAAATCATAAAAAGTGAATTACGTTGATTCGTGATATAGGTACCTAAGAAACGAAATGTTCAGTATACTTTCTCTACCTACTATTCCGAAATTATCAGACATCGAACATGTAAAACATATTATTTGTTTGAATTATTGAGATTTAAACCAGCATGAGTTTCTAAAATAAAATTATTAATCAATTTAGGATGCACCCCACACAAAGCGCGAGGAAAAGAGAAACATCAGCAAACTATTTATTTGTCTGAAGTTCAATTTCGTTGTAAGCTACAAAATTCGGAGGTATAATAAATCTTGAAAAAGGTTATATGTAGTAGGCAGAGTTGAATATACAGATTTCCTGAAAATATTTTGAATTACAAGTAGGTAGTCCATTTATAAGGACCGATTTTATTTATACCATGTAAAAATATGATTATTATTAGAAAAATGTTATATTCTTTAACACGTTAAGAAAAATCTCGAACATCATTGCACTTGTAAACGAGGAGGTAAAACTGTTTTATGATTTTCAACGTTGTGAAAAATAAAATTTGTTTAATACCGCTGTTAAAACATGTAGTTTCTTATTTAAGAACAAAACTCGAAACCCTTTGTTTTGTTCACTCAAGTTGTTTCTATGGGAACAGGTGGGCGAAAGAAGGGAGTAAAAATACTTTCGCCCACTCTACTGTCAATTTTCCAATTGTTTTCATTTCATTTAAATACCATCCTTTCGATTTCTACGGCAACATATGAAACGTAGCGGCATTCGCTTCGTTTAGATTTGAAATGTCTGCTGGTATGGTAATATCGTCATTTACTTCCATAATTTCACAATTTTATAAAAAATGTTCACCACGCCTTAGGTGTAGGTATAATTTTTGCAACTGCAAACATTTACATTTGCACGAACCATAGCAACGCAAGCCGTCTAATGTTGATTACATTACGTGCATAATATTGCATAACCATAAACATCCGTTATTACAAAGTTTAATATTTCATATTTTAAAATGTTGTTAGCGAAATTCTTAGTTTCTTCAGTAACTTGTACTGTAAACTATTGGGATAAATAAGGAAATATCCCAATTGGATTTCTGGAATTAATAAATTTAGTCTAGTGCAGATTTGACGCTCCAGTCAACATTTCATTTCCGCTTTTAAAATATTTCACTATTGATCTGTAAATCGTAAATTACATTCTGTTCAGCTAAATTGCAGTCAGATATTTAATAGATATGCTATATTAGCGGATACATAATTCATTCCAGACTATTTGATCAGGATGATTAGAATAACTAATTAATTACTATTATCAAAAATTAAAGTTTCCAAAATATGCAAAATAGTCATAATGTAACAACTCTTCTAAAGCGTGCATGGGTAACTCTCGAATAAGATTTCTCTATCCCGGCATTCATTCATTCATTTTTCCGTTGCATATGAGCCGAATGCTCATGCCAAAAACACATTATTTTAGGATTATTATGATTCTAGAAGAATGTGTTTTTGGTTCGATAGCTCGCAGCATTCTGAAGGTAAAATCCTAAAATATCCAATGTTTCCGGTACGGTAGCGACCGACGAGAAACCTGAAACCTGAACTATGGCTGAAACCTTTGATGTAATTATAACACTCGGAGTAGTTTCCACAATCACCAAAATACTTTTACTTCACTCGACGCGCGTTTCGCCAACCAAGTTGGCATCATCCGGAGACGATTGAAAACTAATCTTAAACTAAAAATCTACGCTATTTATACTATTTTTATGGTGAAATCATTAGTCATGCTTCAATGATCACTGAGCATTGCGTGTCATTTATGGACAAAATTTATGGACAATGGACAAGACCTTTGTCGAAATATTTACACACCTATGACATGAATGCCGTTTTGGCATATAAAATGTTAAAAAAAATTAAAACCCCTATCCGTTGAATCAGGGCTTTGAAACTTTACTGAAATCTATGAATGTTTATTGGTTGGGCTAATATTCGAAAGCAGAAACTTATTAACACATGATATGATGATAATGACATAAGAAATTGATTCGTCAAATGACAACAACAACAGAGGGGTTGAAGATGATACAGAGAATGAGATTCCTAATTATTTAACTTTTTTTCCCGTTTTAGAATATTAGTTTTCCCGTTTTAGAATATGAAGAAAATGAAGAATATCAGGTGAAACTGCTGACGTTCCTTTTACCGATTCAAAATACAGATTTGCAGTTTTTGTTTATAACGTTATTTACGAAAATGCTATGCAAAGTTTAGAAGATGAAACGTTTTTGAAGTGAATTTTTGAAGTGAAAGTGAATGAACTGTTTTTAAGGATATTGCATGGTTGGATATATGGATATTGCGTTTTAGAAATTTCAAATATTTCCCTCAAGATGCATTTAAAAATGTCGCTGAACAGATTTCCAATCGATTTGGAGATGGCACTAATAGTGAAAATACTTTGGTTATATTTTCAGTTATCCAAACAGACCTCAAAGACCAAATGGGTTACAATTAAAACCATTCTAGATGACTAGGACAAGAATAGTCATATTGTATTTGATAATGAAGGTCCTACTAAGGTTGAGGATGAAGGTGCTGGAGCTAGTGAATCTACAAAATAAGAGACGTCATTATCTTGTAAAACATGAAGAAAATGTATGGTTTGTTGTTTTAAGGTACTGTTGAAATATAAAATGCATACAGTAGCTTATAAAAATATGTTTCTTGCCTACAAATATGTAATAACTTTGTCTTAACTTAAGTCTAAACTTTAAGTCTAACTTTAAATAACTTTGTCTTAATAACCCAAATGTCTTGTGAGATAACCTTTTCAAAACTGAAATTTGTGCAAAGTAAACTTAGGAATTGTCTATCACAAGATCACTTGGATGCCTTACTAAAAATGTCAGTTGAAAATATTTTCTAATGCATTTGAACAATGACAAAATCATTGATGGTGTGGCAAAGAGGAGTGATTTACTTAAAAAATTGTTAATATTGTAAATAGAGTTATCAGAAACACAGTGTTTGGTGATTATTTCACAGAAAAATATTGGTATCGGATCGATTTAGTTTTAGGATTCGGCCAGTCGGACCAAACGCCGGGGCTGGAATATCTTCCCAATCCGGCCCTGTTAATTTGGTGTAATATTCATGCGTGCCGGTTCTGTTTTGGTGCCATAAATACAGAGGGTGTTTTTACACAGTGCTTTCGTATAGATACGGCGCCCAGCAGTGAACCGAATTGATCTCAATGAAGCTGAACCGACTGTGCAGATATATATGTTCCTGGGTTCGCTATTTGAACTGGGATGTCGAGTTTCATAAAATAACGTACTCAGATACGTGAAAATACTTACTTTCCAGAATAAGCGCCGTGCTGGCATTTCTTGGAATGGAACATAAAAGTACTATTCACTATTATCCTCGAGGAATATAGAGCAAATATATTGAATTTGAAATGAGAGGAGATGCAAGTCGTATGCAAATCGAATTCAAGAATTTTGCAAAGGATCATTTCAAGTTACGTTTTCACCGTAACAGTTTAATAGTTCTAAAACTAGTTTCAGCGTCAGATATTTTATTAGATGGATAAGAAGATTGCATTTGCTTTCTTACTCTCCGTTATGAATTTTCCATTTATTTTCCTTCACATAATCATTTATTTTCCTTGACACATATATATATATATATATATATATATATATATATATATATATATATATATATTTGTATATATAATTACAATTACAGATAGTTTATTTATTTAACTATTTCATTGTTGCTTTGGGTCCAATAGAAATAATGTAGATAAAAAAATTGTACGTAAAGTTTGGCCTGGTAGGTAAAGATTTATTAATAATAAATATAATAAATAAAGACATAAAACAACAGACATAACAATAATATCAACGGACAAAACAGACATAAAAATGAAATGAATAAATTACCCTACCAATATTTTTTCTTTGATTGGAAGCAAAATTCTTTGAAATTTCATTATTTGTGTATCAATTCGGGATATGACATTTCCATGTCGATTTTCAAAAGTCGGATACTTCCATGGACGTGTGTGCTTGTAGGATATATTCTGCGTTCTCATATTTGGTAAATATGAGACATAGAAATAGATATTAGACAGTACCGTACCATTCATGAATCTATATTTTGACTCGCAGGATTAGTTGTGACGACTGACAACATTTTTATTTCTTATCTCTGGATAACGCCAACTAACCTAAAAATTCCAAGGCATCACAAAAGATAATCGTCCAAAATTGAGCCTAGTATCTATTATTTTCTTTTGTGCTTTCACGTTCAACTAATAACGTTTTAATTCTGGATGAAACAAGAATATAATCTCCAAATCTTGAAAGTTGGCAGTTACGCCACTAATTTATTTTTAATCTACAACATACGCCGTTCGAGTGTTCTTCGTTAAAAAATAATTAAACGAGAGAAAGAACTCCATTATATATGACTGTTGATATATCCGACTAACGTTGTTGTAAGCTACTGTGCGAAAAAGAAAGAGGGGACAAGATTTCGTACGTCGTAACTCTACCGAGAATAACATGGAACTGCCCGATTTCGTTTGACTAGCGCCGTACGCCGTATCCGCAGTAGCCTTGCACCGTTATAAAACTCTGGCAGAATTTGGTTATCTTTCAGTCTGAATTCACGTTTTCTTCACATTCAGTGTACTTGTGGGCATCCTGACTAGGCTGCAATTTTGCCGACGGAAAACCTCCCATTGCTTAAACGACTCTCGATCTGTTTCATGATTTTAACATTCAAATTGAAGATTATGTATTACGTTTACGTTTCTCATCGGGGAACGAGTAAAGCTTGTATTCATTCGGACTGATTTGATTAGTATGGTTTATAACTATGACGTAATCGACAACTTTCAAGATTTGTTTAGTATACTAAAAGAGGTGTAGAGTGCGAGAGCAGGGACCTAAGCGAATCTATCAGAAACTTGTTCAGGGTACTTAGGGAGTGAACATACTAAAAGTCCTGACGTCTAAAGTCCAAAAGTCCAAGGTTTTGGGTTCTTCTATAAGCGAAGAACTCGGAAAAATTTATAGCCTATACGAAATGAAAGCTCTTGAACTTGAAATTCTCTAGAACCTTCGTTGATATACTTTTTCGAATTGGCAACCGTTTTCGAGCCACACGCACCGGAAAAGTGAAAATTTTCGAAAATAAGATTTTTATCTCTCATTGTTTTGTACTTTTTAAAAATGGATTCTCTCGCCATTCCAGTCATCATGTATCAGTCATCCATTCCATTCCAGTTCATGTATCAGTCATCCATTTTGAACCTTCCGATTTTGTCTTCAAATTCTTCATTAGTGATCTCGAAAACCACAGAATATTAAATTTGGACGATATTTTATTAATGCTAGGCTAGAGCAATTTTTTTTTTTTAAAAGGACGAAAGTTATTATGCACTTTTGGATGCGTTTAATGGCTACCATCGGCCCATAAAGGGTCTTAAATGACCCAATATGTTACATAAGGCTTGTATAATACTAAAGCAAATCATGTTTCTTAAACTTTTATGAATCTTAAATGAATATCTTTGAAAACCCCTTGAAAACTGCACAAAACAGCAAAAAATGCACGTTTTGCATTTTTATCCCCGTCAGTCATTCTATGCGCACGGACAATGATTTTTCAAGTTTTTTTACCTAAAAGATGCATTATATGTGATAAAATCTTTTGGAGATAAAACTTCTTGAAAATAACCTTTTTTCATAATTTCAACGCCCTATGAATAAAATAACATTTAAAAACAATTTTTTATGTAATCCACCGCGGAAACGATCAGCCGTGATGGCGTGATGGCGGACGGACAGTAATGTGAGGACGGTGCGAGAGAGCGAGAGATAGAGAAAGAGTGAAAGAGAGAGTACATGCTTCAAAGAGCGAAGAGAATACATGCTTTACTGAAGCTGCCTGCTCTAAATTTTATTGACGATTTTTGTTATTTCGGCTTGTGGAAATCGGCAGGACGAAATATTATCACTATTGGTAAGACAGCAAGCGTCCATCTTGTGATGTTAAACACACACTATTTCTTATGTTGATGAATAACGTCTTATACATACACAGGAAATACTGTCACATTTACATATGTATGACATTAACACATGTACGATATTGTATGTATGACACATGTATGATATTAAATTACGTTCATTTAAAAATAATGATTTATTCTCAGTGTTTTAAAACAAAGTGATATTTTAAAATATATACTGTAACAGTAGGTACACCGCACCCGTTAAAATACGTTGACAGATGCTTCAGGCATTCGGCGCTAGATGCCGCCCCACTGTATGTCGCTCCAAAATACCTACTCATATTTAGCAAGTACTGCGATGTATAGATTTACACTTAGATTTACACTTCTTCACTGCTATTATATTGTAAGAATGAAACAATAGGTCTATGGAAGCTAAAATATGCTGTAAATACTTGAGGACTGAGCGTTACATAGACGAACGTGACGGCTCAGTCTCATTCACACCCACAAACTCTTTCTACTGTCTCGCTCTGCCGACTGATCCTCTCTCACTTAGTCGACTCGAGCCGACTTTACCCGAAGGAGCGTTACATAGCCGAGCCTGACGCGTGATGGCTCAGTCTGATAAAAGTGTTGAGCGCACCTAAAGAAGTTTTCACTTCAAAAATTCGACCCCGATCGAGAATGTCGAGGTGAGCATTTTTTTTGCAAGTTTATGACCCTCCCGGTCCCTTACGTCACTATTATCATATAGTCAGTGTATTGAAATGCACACTTGCAGCATGTAATTAACCCACCACACCTTAATCGTGTCGTCAGATTAAGTATTTTTCTCTCGATTTTTTTTATTATTCTGATCGGCTGCGCTACATGCGCGGCCCTGTATAGCGGGCTTAGGTATGGTGGAGGTACTCAACAGGATGTAACGTATCCCCCCATATTATGTTAATCTGCCACGTTTGAGCAAATCCCAAAATCTCCTGTTAGGCTCCCCTACCATTATATTCATACAACTGATAATTGATGGAAATACCCGCATTCAGACCATTTAAGTTAATCCAATTTAATTATTCTTTCTGAAAAATAATAAAGTATGAAGCTTAACATAGTAGACGCCGTTGTTGTTTGAGTTTTACTTTAAATAAGAAAGATTAATCTTTGTAAATATTAAACCGTTCCGTAACATGAGTCAGAGTTTAAGTTTTGAACTAACTAAACAGCTTGGATAAGATCCTTGTTTATTTACGTATTTTCAGAAGTATCTTATGCTTCATCAGATACGACGCTAAACTCTATTAGAAGATAAACGCTCACAGCGAAGTTGAATAAAAAGATTAATTACCGTTTTTAAATAGTAACAGACAACTTTCACGATAGGATGCTAGTAACACATTGTCAATTATGGTGAGTTGCGATTTTTTTTTGGAACTTTGGATTAAACAAGAATCGATGTTTCTAGCCAAAACACATAATTCAACAACGACTTAGGTATCCGTCAAATATTTTCTTAAAGTAAATTTTTTGAAGTTTGTATTGGAATTTTTGGATTAAAAAAAGTCATTGTAGAAATGTTAATGTTAGCTCTGTATTACTCCACCAGGTGAAATAGTGTACAAAACACATACTGTAATTTAGAAAAGTTGTTTTTTCGTATTCGTATATGTATTGTAAAAAAGTGGAATATCTGAACAGCCATTTGTTACGATAGCCTGCGGTATAGTTTAGATTTTAAGTAAATATTAATCGTAGAAATTCATTTCTTTTCCCTAGCAGTATTTATATTTTAGTCGGAACTCAGTTCTGTATATATTAGGCCTCCAAAGGCAACCGTTTCGAAATTTACTAAATTACCAGTAATTCACAGTCATTAAGAAGCATCTTTTCCGTACAAATATCGGCACCGCGACGGTTTAGAATCGCCTGTTATTAATAAGCGGTGATGACCGCGTGCCGGAGTTATCCTTCTACACAATATGCTCGAAGTCGGGGCACCGCATCAGGATCGACCTAGGCAGGCGAAGAAGCCAATATTAAAATTTAGTTCCATACAATGACTGGTCACATCCACAGGTGCCACGGAGTAACGGAGTAAAAGGGTCAGTGAAATAAGTGAAAAGAGATAGCCTTTTATCGTTCCGAATTTTATGATTGAAAATTTTACTGATGTTTCGGACTTGGTAAATTTGTTGCCGTTTTCAAATAGTCACAAAATAGTTCAGAGAAATCGGTCAAATAGCCAGTTCTAATCTTTTTCTTTCTATTAGTTGAGGAT
Organism: Tetropium fuscum; assembly: GCA_964058915.1. Classification (NCBI taxonomy): domain Eukaryota; kingdom Metazoa; phylum Arthropoda; class Insecta; order Coleoptera; family Cerambycidae; genus Tetropium; species Tetropium fuscum. Next base: position 9,050 of record CAXKVY010004246.1, read on the forward strand.
CCAAGTAAGACCGAACTCAGTCATTTGGAAGACAAGTAAAACCGACTCTGAATACAAAATCCGAAATTTTGATAATTAAGAACGAGTAGAACTTATAGTATAGAATGTGAAGGTGGCGCCCTTTTCGGCGGAAACTGAAACAATCTGACCGCGAAATAGCTTATTGATAAGCTGAGACCAAGTAGTACCTGTAGTATAGATTGTGAAGGTGGCGCCCTTTTCGGCGGAATCTGGAACAACGTCACCGCGACATAAAGCTTCCTTATTCTATTTCAAGAAGTACCAGTAGTATAGAATGTCAAGGTGGCGCCATTTCGGCTGAAACTGAAATAGTCTGACTGCGTAATTTAAACAAAAGTGTATGTAGTATAGACTGTGAAGGTGGCGCCCATTTCAGCAAAAACTGATATAGTCTTACCTCCTAACAAAGAAAATGTAATTAATTTACGACCTTTTGGCACGCTAAAACGTGTCCCTTTCATTTTGATATTAATAGATGTATTTCTTTTGATAGAGATTGTGAATGAAGGGCGCCTCATTCACAATCTCTATCAAAAGAAATACATCTATTAATATCAAAATGAAAGGGACACGTTTTAGGCGACGGAATTTGGACAATCTGACTACATAACAAATTAAGCAAGAAGGCAATCTCTAAATTACTTTATCGTTTGTACCTTATAAACTACAGTAGGGTTCCTTGCCTGATCTTCTCTATGATACTAATCGAACAGTCTAGTAACCTTAAAAATTAATTAAAATTGTCATTTTTGCCTATGTCAATTATATCATAAAATAATATCATGTTTTGAAAAAGGATGTGTGTGTGTAATATATATATATATATATATATATATATATATATATATATATATATATATATATATATATATATATATATATATATATATATATATATATATATATATATCTATATATATATATATATATATATATATATATATATATATATATATATATATATATATATATATATATATATATATATATATATTATAACGAAATGTAGTAGTGGTATTGTGGATTGATGCAGTGTGTAAGAGAGTATGAGCTGGTTCCACACTCATGCATACCAAAGATGTAATGTTTGCATCTGATATGGATAAATACATGTTTATATGGTTGTTTTGTTTCACTCTTATCCGGTAGGATTTATGTATAGATGTTATAAACATAGATAATGGGTATATATTGAACAAACGGAACAATAAAGATGTATAATAATATTTAAAAAGGTAGGTAGAATAGTTTGGCAAAAATTGTAAAAAAAATCGAGATAGTGGTTGGTAAGGGGATGTTTGAAGTTTTGGGGAAAAATTAAAAATTAAATTTTGGGATAAAATTAAATAAATTAATCATAAGCGTGCAACGCTGAATCCATCCCTGAGATAAGAGTTAAAATTACAAAATAAATAAGAAAATTAAATTGCAAAATTGAACAAAGAGATAAACATTACAATATATATATATATATATATATATATATATATATATATATATATATATATATATATATATATATATATATATATATATATATATATATATATATACATATTACTATAATTGTAAAACTATTGAAAGTCATAATAAAACTACAGTAAATTTAATTTTATGAAGTTATACGTTTATAAAATTATCAGTAAAAAAATTAAGAAACAAAAGTGATATGCAATTAGAGCTATAAATGACTAACATATATAAGTAGACGTTAAATGCCCTTCGTTAATTTAATAAATAAAGAAATATTTGTTTTGTACGTAGAATTTGGACGAGGCAAACACTGTGACTTTACCGATACGACAAGCAAGAATTAAATGTTTATTTAATTATAAACATAATTTAACGTTAATTTAATTAGAACAAAACTGTAAAAAATACCAAGAAAATGAAAAAGAAATAAGCATATAGAGAAATAAGCAAATAGATGAATAATAAGGAAGACACACTTACCAGTTGCATAAATGGACATATATACGGAAACGAACCACTTAGAAGTTGTACAAGTTCTTTCACCTTCATTGAGGATCTTCAGAGTGATGTATGATTTGTTTTATTGATCATTTATACTTGAATTTAAGATATTCATACCTCAACACTTTCAGTGACATTTTATGATATTAGTTTTTAACGGAACTGACATTCTTAGAAAACACACACCTACTATACTATTTATATTTTTTTCTATTTAAACATATTATATATAAAAGCATTAGGCATACAGTTATCCAGAAGATGTTAAACTGTCATATAAGCTAAAATCACATGTACCTGTTCTGCCAGGCCCTACCTAGAAAACACAGAATTTACGTAATTTAAAGCTACGTTGGCTATGTATATCAGCAAACCAAAGGAAACGAAAGAGGCCTAATTGTGCCGGCGCCCAGCGTATTTATAACCTCGCGCCGCCCTACTATTCCAGCTAGCGCGTGGTTTAGAATCGCAGGATGTTGAATAGGTAGCAGGATGTTGAATAGGTACCTACCAAGTTAGAATTTTATTGGCTGTATCTGTCGTCTTTTTTGAAAATATTTGAAATAGATTATTGTTATTTAAAAATTGCTATTGAATGGAACGGAGTATATTTACGTTACAGTGTAATCGCCCTTAAAATCGACTGGCGTCCGACGATATTGATGATTACATGATTCGGTTTTGTAAATTTTAATAAATGGTATATTCAAGTAATGGTTGTGTTAAAATAACTTCGGTAGATGCGTCATTCCGTCATTGACATTATACGATAAGTTTTGTAAAATGGAGATACAAGATTTGTTTTCCTTAAACCATGACCAACAAAAAAATATTTTATTTTGAAATAATTAAAATGATACACGTCTTAACACTTGCAACACGACAACTGACACTAAAAGTCTTAAGACTAACACTTAAGAACTGTTGGGTAGAGTAGTTTTTTTATGTATTCACAAGTAAATCTTACATATACTAGACGGGGTCCGTCGGGGGATCGAATCAGATAAAGTTGGAGTATTTTGACTTATGCGTGTTTGAAACATAAACATTCTAATGCATAAGCTATTGATGTATTTTTATACGACTATCGACCTGTTCATATTATGTTATTCCGATAAAACATTAAGCTTGGCCTCTAGAATATGAAGAATATTATACTGTCTGATCTTGCAACCATTGATAAAGAGCAACAGTTAGCCCATAAACAAAACGAAACAGTAATTCGTTTATTTCCCAATACAGCAAATTGTGACCTCTCCGTATTCCCTGACCTTGCTGACTGGACAGATAAATATCATGTTGCATGTCACGAACTTTTTCTTAAAGTCGGCTCCCATATACACGCGCCTAAAAGTATTTTCAATAGTAAAAGTTAGAATGTTCACTGTTACCATATTGTCCATAATACCCTCATCTCCCCTATTATTAATATCAACAGTTATTTATTACTGTACCTACTTTGAATAAATGCAGTTGAAATTGAGGCATTTCCATAGTTTCTCATTAGCACATGCATCCAACTTACTCATTCAAATTTTGCATGTAGGAAGTTTATTCGCCAAAGGCATATTTTTAATATACGTTTCCACAGAGTTCCGGAATGTGGCGCTAGAAAAGCAAATATTTACTATTCGCAAACTTTCATGCTCTGTTTCACAGAACATCTAACACTGCTATTATATTCTGTAAATGCTAAGTAGTCAGTAATTGCTTATGTGCATTTATATTTTGTAATTAAGTTTTTGTACAGTACTTCTGTCCGTGTTGGTCAGAACTGATTAGCTCCTTCAAATTATTTAATTCCCGAGGAAAGAATTGTGAATGATGGAAGTACTTTATATCAATATGTAGCTAGAGAAACAATTTACAAAGTTTGATTATTAAAATTAAATGGTCAGGACCAGACTTTAATAATTTGTAACATTAAATAATTGACTGAATGAGAGCTATGTTACTTCCTTATGTGAAAAATGTTGTGGACTAAGTGGACATGGAAAATTAAAATAAATCTAAAGAAAGTTGCTTATAAAAGTTTTAAAAAGCATTCCAATGATGATACACAAAATGCATGGCACATATATACACACAAAAAATACGTCGTCAAATCTAAATAAAAATCTAAATAAAATAAAAAAATACGTCGTATAATCTGTTTCTCTCGGTCCCTCATATCTGCCATGTGCTTTATGTCACTTGCGAGACGAAAATTTTATAAACTGTGTCGTGACGCGACCTTGAGAAATCACTCTCATGCGGCCAAAGAAGTATTCACTTCAAAAAAGATATAAAGTTGCCAACTTGTTAAAATTCAAAAAGAAACAATACAATGAACAAGAATTAAATTATACTTACAGTAACAATTCTGTTTAATCGTTTCAATATCCACTTTGAAATAAATAATGAAGTAGGTATCTGTTGCAAAAACAAATGCGGATATTGCGGAGTGTTTAATAATTATTTTGTACGTATTATAATTGAAATAACCAATCAATTCAATCAATAGCACATATCAGTGGTCTGCCAGTAATTATGAAAAAAAATGAGTGCACTTTTACCGAGTTCTCGTCTCAAATAAATCAGTTGTCAGAACGATATGTATGAAAGATGTGAATTCTTAGATCATCGTGTAATATTATACATCAGAATGTTCATATGCCAAAATATTGCATGAACATTAGTAGGTTTTGTTTATGATGCTTATGCCATAAGCTGTTTACATTACAGTAAAAGTAGATATCTATTTTTAAATCGCATTAAAATATAACTGGGCGCCAATTGTCTCTTCTAATTACAGTTGATTGACGTAAGTTTTGTAAAATAATGTCGATTAAACTTAATATTTTCCTCTAGACATGTGTTTGTCAGATTTTTACTAGTTACTGTTAATATGTAAAAAAATTTAATTAAACTTGTTCAATGTTCATGTCTCAAATCTCAAATCAAAGTCGCGTTACATCTTGGTCATCAGATGGTGTTGTATGGAAAATCTAATACAGGTATGATAATAGTATATTATTTACATTATTGGATAAGTATGTTACAATTTTGGTAATCGCTTAAAAATCAGATAATTCTACATTAAAATTTTAAAGATTATCGGAATTTGAAATTAGTTATAAACTGTTATTTAATCCTGATTAATAATATTGCCATAAGCAGAATTTATTATTATCCACCTAAAGTTATAGACTGGTTTTTAAATTGCTGCTCGACGACTTTCCCACTTTAGACGATGCTCCACTCGTCTAATTGGTACCAGCCCTGATACAAAGACAATCAAGTCAGGTTGCGAATCAAAATTGGTCAGTGTGACAATGGGTGACTCTGTGCAAAAGAGTGGATAAAGTGAATTCAAACAATAGTATGTAGATAATAATGTCTACTTTGAAAGAGCGAATATTAAATTTTCATCTCTGTGTAAAATTACACATGCGTAAAATGTCCTAGTTTTAAATTAAATATATTACGAACAAATTATTTCGTTGTTAAATTGTTTATTTATATTATTATTAAATTTTTAGAAAACTTAAATTACACTAAAACGACTGCATCTAGATATGAGGATATCTAATAAACACAACTAAGCACATAAGTATCAAACCTTTTAAAGAAAAAATATTGAAGTTATAACCGCCGATATTACTGATATTTTATTGTTTTGTTGACATTATTTATTATATATGTATCTACTATGTAATTAAATATTGAATATGTATATAATATCAGTTACTTGACAAAACTCATCATATTTTGAGCCGCGCCGCTCCAAACGGACGAGCCGCACTTCCTTCTCTACAAAAAGGCAGTGCATTGGTAATTCGATTTCTCGAAAACCTAGCGTGCTGATTTTTTTAAAAAACTTTTTCATAGTTTTGTCTACATTTCATTCGATATATTGATATAGAAATTCTTAATAACTAACATAGCTCCCCGCAGGGTGAAGTTTTCAGTGCACAGATTTGCTAGTAGCGATTAGGGGTTAATTTTTTCAAAAACGTCTCATATTTTAATAACTACATTTCTGCCATCGGAAGAACTGTAATGTCTTCTATTAGTAGCCAAAATGTCATGGTGATATCCCGAGCCGTTTATTTAATAGCGCAATGTCTGTTTTAAAAAACAGTAAGCTGAGGGGCTCTAAATTAAGACAGTAAGATAATATGTATTACTCTTGACACCAAGTCAAGCTGAAAAATTCAACATTTACAATGAAGTGAGTAAACCTTGGTAAAATTGACAAATTAAAATATTCCGTAAGACCTGGTAATTCCTGTGGGCAATAAAAATATACAAGCTTTCCTGGCAGACTCTTGAGATACCCTCGTGGAATGTGGATTTCCTAGGATCCTAGGATTCAGCTACGGCTCGGAGGTCCAGCGGAACTGGGTCGTACTAATAACCCCTCTAGGTGTTGTTGGTCGTACCCTCTAAGGGTGATGTGTACCACAATGGGTGAAATTAACAGCAACATGAGGAGATATTTTTCAGTCTGGCGTTCAGAAATTCAGGCAATGATGGTCTGCTCAGCTCAGTCACCAGAGGAATTGGTTGTCGGTCATCGCATCTAATTATAGATGGAAAAAATTACCAGTATCTTTACAATAAATTTGGAAGAAAAAATATGTATAAATAGAAGCCTATTTCAAGGTCGAAACACAGCAGAAAATAAATTGACGTAATTTCCGTTTGGAAGTCTATATTCCAGCTACTAGAGTTTAGCTGCAATACATACACACACATACATATATATATATATATATATATATATATATATATATATATATATATATATATATATATATATATATATATATATATATATATATATATATATAAAATTAAAAAACAAAAATCTGTACCTTGTAGATCCATCCTGAAGCACTTCACTAACAAAAATATAACTGTTACTTTATCAAACTATGTGAACAATCAAAACTGAAACAGTCAAAGAGAGTTGTGTTACTGTCGCGTGGCTTATTTATATGTTTCCTCCTTACCATTTCGGCTCGCGGCGTACACACGTGGTTTCAGTATCGCAGAACATGGTATAAGTATCTCGCAGTTTATATTAAATATTTGAAATATAACGGAGCGGAACGTATTTACGTTACAAGCTCTAAAACCAAATTGGTGCCAGTCGAATAAATTATTTTGCTCAAAGTGGCTAGTAATTTGGTTCCTTAATATGATTTCCAGTCCCTTGGCTAAAAAAAAAGACATTGCGACAACGACGTAATGAGGAGGATAAGTGGACGATAATTTGAAGGATTAAGAGTCACTAGAGTCCTTTTGATACATTGTTATGACTTTTGGAATTTTTAAAACATCTATATAGCATATTATTTTTTCTAATGCACAGACTAATAAGATTTATTAGGGGAACTAGGATTATATATTTGTTTGTTGTTAAGATTTTCATATTTATTAATATGAATATTATTAATTGTAGGATCGCTACTATTTATTCTCTTAAGTTTGCGTATTATATCAGGAACATCATTATAAGTTACCTCTGAGAAGTTTGGCTATATTTGCCACGTTGCACTTTGCTGGTTGTTACATAGAGTTAGAGATAAAATTATCATGAACCTTTATTGTGTATTCCTCAATCGTTTTAGCCAGTAGCTCTCATAAATTTATGTTTTTATTATTACCCCAAAACCACAATATCAAGTTTTTGTTGGCCCATCCTGTATAATTATTCATAAGAATGCCTTTAAATATTTAACGGAAAATATTCAAGTGGCATCTATCAGTTCGCGATTACATAGAGACGTTATATCTTTATGCATGTTTCATTCAGTAAACTACAGCCGTCCTTAGACAAGATCTGCATGGAAATTGGCGTTCCACTAAACAATGTTATTTCTGGTAAGTGAATCCTGGTCTGTACGTGTGTTAAGGGCCACACAGGCCGCAAGACGATCCTCTCCGCTGTCTACTTACTGCTGCGCCTCTCTTTGTCTTTCGCGCGCGAGGATTTGTAATCCACCCTTTCAGCAAACATCAACGTTCAAATACATTTGATCGTATCGAGGGACGTGCGCGCTTTCTAAAGTAGGTCCTCAACGTACCCCTAATATAAATTTTCACCCTTTTAGAAGACACAAATCGGGCTATCACTTTTCATTTTAGGTTTTTTATTTCATGAGGGGATAAAATAAACCGCCTACTGCGAAAGTCAAATTGTCACGCACTGTGTCTACTGATGTAATTTATTTTATTTACCAAGATTTACTCCCGAGCTGTCCCAATCGGCTAAAATTACCGTTTCCTTCCTCGAATAAAATGGCATCATTTGAGTACACCGATTACTTGAAATTGGTATCTAAACGATATCCAGTAACAATTATTTACATGTATAATTATTAATTATTACTTATTAAGGTACATAGACCAACTATTGGCACTGACCCAAATAAGGGCCCTGACCAAAAAAATAATAAAGAAAAAACTTTTTCTGCGCATATTACAGTTTACTATGATGGGTAAACCTAGACAACTTCGCGGTGAACGTTAATTAGTCTACCAACTATGGCATTACGCTCTAAAGAATTAATGTAGAAGAAAGTAACAAAGTGAGGCTAGTAATTTCGGTAAGTAAAACTTTCATCAAATTTAAAGTAAACATTTGATTCAAATATTGACTGTTACATGTCAGTGTATAGCTAAAGAACTGTACTTGCATATAAACCTTCCTGTACTACTGTGAAAAAAGTTTTGATGGGAAAAGTGACAAACGTTAAATGTGCCAAATATGGGCGCATGTTTCTTTTTCTACACTGAACGACATTAATAAATCTTGTTTTGTTTTAGATGTCCGCTATTCGATGTTGTGATGCGATGCGATGTTGCGAACCTCAGATGTCCGATATGCGAAGACTAAATAAGTTTGTGTAGGATACTTCGTAGCATATTTCGTTTACTTTTCTTCGAAAATACAGCAGTTTATACTCAGTTACATTCTTATTTTTGTGTGCATCAAAAATTCTGATGTGTAATTACTTACATGCTCCAAATATGGTGCCCATATTTGGAGCCCCGGGTCCTAATATGACCATTATGAGCATTTATCGGTTTTTTAAATTTGAATTTTTTAAATACTTTATATAAAACAATTTCGTCAATTCTGTCTATAATTTTTTAATCCCCATAACCTAGAGATTATCTACAAGTAATTTCATTATTCTGTAGTAAATACCGTAACTGCAACAAAATAATTTGCTTAAGGGTGGGTGTGCATATTTGGTTCGATTACCTTATGTAAATATAACTAAACAAACCTATTATAACATTAAAATAAATAATTCAGCAAACAAAACTAAAGAAACATGGAGCATATGGTTAATAAATTATTATTTTCGACCAGTTTTTTTGCAAAGAGGATTAATATAATAAACCTATTTTTATTTTTGATGCTTCCCAATAATTTGTCTTTAATTATATTTAAGGACATGTTTTCTTCAAATAAATAATCAATTGAAGTATTACCTATGTATCTACGATTTCTCTCGGACGCTTTAGTTCCATAATTATTAAATCCATCAAATTCAAATTTTACATTAGTGCCATAGTTCTTACGTAAATATCTAATGTGCTATTAACAAATATCAGAAAACTTAATTTTTTCCCATTTTAATACATGAAGTAACATGCCACCATCAATAATGTAGAAAAAATTAGTAACATCATTAACATCCGTTTCACGATGTACATAAATATTATATAGTGTTGATTTGGTAATTTTCCTTATTCTAGCGTTAATAAAGAGTGAACGAGGATAGGGGGTCAGCTCGTAATCAAAATATTGGCGAAGTTCGTCATTAGTTTTTCAAAAAAGCATTAACGTTGAAAAATTAAATTTTGATCTACAGCAACTTCGGGATTCTTATTTTTAATTTTACTGCTTATGTTCAATGAAGATTTAAAGGTAACTTTTATGGTAATTTTTACATATTTAAAGTTCAAACCTGAATATACGGAATATACTGAATACACTGAATATACTGAAATTAATATATGTATAATTTTTTAGGAAAAAGTAGAGACCGAACTGACTTTTTTACATGAATATCATAGATATTGTTTAAACAATGTAAATTATTCCTTCCCCGCTCCAAAAGGTTTCTGATTTTAAATAATATAAAAAAACAAAATTTTCAAACAAAAATCATCAAAACCGGATTTTTTTGAGGAGATCTGAGGAAAAGGATTCCTTTATGATTTATGTCTAACTTAGACAGGATATCTTTAGGGGTATACTCATTTATAGGTGCATCTCAAGTTAGTTAAATCCACCGACTCTTCATCTATCTTTCATAGAACCACAGGGCAAATGAAATAATTCGCGATGCAGAATAATTATTATGAGGGTAATCACGCTAAGTTATGAAACGATTTAAAATAACGTTTTATTTTGCCATAACCTCATTAAAATAATGTTTATTTTCGATCATAAGGGTCCCTCGATTCCCGAAAATAAAACAACAAGAAATAAGAACCTCGTAATTGGGACAGAAATTATGCTTTGTAATGTATGACTATTAATTTTAAATTACATAAATCTTTCTTTAAGTGACGTGCAGCTTAGCGGCCCTTATTTCTACCTGGCTGTTTTAACTTTCAAATTATATATTTCACGGCGAAATGCGAAATATTAAACTTTGCCGTTATTAAGGTTGAAAATGGACTAATGTAGCTGTTTCCATTTATTATTTTTTGAATTTATTGCCAGACGTTAACGTAATGATTTATTCACAGGTGTGATTCGTTTGTTTGGTATCAAAATTAAAACATTATGGAGAACATTAAAACATTATGTACTCAGCACTGTGTGCTGAGTACAGTGGTTTTATACAAGACTGGAGGTTTTATTTTTAATTGCTTTTCTTCAGATCACGTGGTTACCGCGGCCACATTCAAACGAGTGTCATCAAACTGATCAGTGAGACTTGATATTCAGACAAAAATTTATTTGATTACGTTTTGCGTTCGTCATATTTTTATGGGATTTGATGCTATGGTTTGTGTCGATAGTGATTTTACTAGTTTCTGGGTACGTAGTGTAAAGTTAATATTGTTCACTGTTCTTTACCTAATACATAGAGCTTCTCGAATTTATCCGGAGGCAATATTATACTAATAATAAACATCCCGCGTTTCACGTAGATTCATTGCAACGATACAGCGAATTAAACACCGTACCGTATTATATAAATTATGTGCACAGCAAACAATCTTGGGAATACGTTGCTCTGATTAGCTAAATAAACACCCGATACATTATGCAGATATATGGCGATATAGATATAGGATTTTTTTAATTCTCGCCAATTTTTGGCCACCTTCAACTGTTTTGGTCCAATTTGGTACTTCAATTATTTCTTACTATAGATTTTCAATTGCTTTCTGTCGATAATTTCAGTAATATATTATTCTTCATTTTCGTTCTCTGTAATTTCAACGTCTTCATTCATTATTTCATGGGAAACTTCTAAATATGTATTTTTATTTGCTAATGTTAGTTAATTTTTCTCATCATAACTGCCCATTTCCTCATTGTGGGATACCTTTTTATTCAATTCTTCTTTACCTTCATTTGATGCTTCTTCCATGCGGTTATCTTTTTCTATATCCAACAGTTCTTCTTTAGTATTAGTTCCTTCAATCCTCCTCAAAACTTGATTTATTATAAGGTTTCAAACTCCTTTGGTAGTTTGAAATCTTATAATAACCCTTTTTAATAATTGTTTTACCTGTAAATATTGGTCTCTCATCCAGGAATCACTTACAGGTTATTTAATTTTGCCTATCAGCTGCTCAGAATTATCACGGTGGTTGTTGGTAAGGATTAAATGATAAGTATAGAGGCTCCCTTAGGACTTAAAATACCCTTAAAAGTATCACCAAGGTTTGAGGTCCCAGCTTGAAAATTATATGGGCTGGATAAAAAATATAATAAATAAAAAAATGTCACAATTTCATCCTGAAAGGCTCAAAATTAGCAATAAAAATAAAAGTTAATTAATCAGTAACTCTGAAGTCAAGCTATGGAAATCAGCATTTATAAAAGACTGAATAAATAGAACAATATTATAATCCTGTTAAAGGAGACACAATATGAAGATATTGAGATAGAGAATCCAGCAGAACTGGGATGAACCATCAAAGAGTACGGCAGTATACCCTGATGAGATGTCTTCAAGTCTGACTTCCACGAAATACGACAATGGTCAGCACAGCTTGGTCACAGGACGAATTGCTTCTCGGTCGTCTCGTTCAATAGAAAGAAATAGTTACCAGTATCAGATTTATCTTTACAAAATTATAATTTTTTAAGTAGAAAAATATGTATGAATTCCCACGCTTGAGCGATAAATCAAAAATTAACAACATTAAATTTAGCCAAAAGTGAATGGGTAATTAAATTTATAAAAAATGATTAATTTAATTAGGTATTTCAACCAAGAGAAGTAGATATTTTAGCAATAGGTGAATAGATACCTAACTAATTATCAAATAATCTAATTATTTAATTAATATATTTAATTATTGAAGTATATCAAATTGATTATAGATATATATATATATATATATATATATATATATATATATATATATATATATATATATATATATATATATATATATATATATATATATATATATATATATATATATATATATATATATATATATATATATATATATATATAATATATATATATATATATATATATATATATATATATATATATATATATATATATATATATTGAAAGGAATTAATTTAAATAAATATGTTAATTAATATAATATTAAATTATTTATGATGATAATGATATATAAATTTTGATTATCTATTATTTAATAAATAGATTTGTTGTACACCTAAATGTGTTCCTATGTTATATATATGTTTAATTAACCTTTTTGCTCATACATTACCTTGGCTAAGATCATTACCTTAATCCTTATGTAACATGAAATTTTCTTATCACAGGAATCGCTTCAAGACGTTGTTGTCGCAATAGGACGAAAGAACAGGACGTAAGATATACAAATTTATTACAACTTCATTAAATACATAAGTAGGACATATATGGTCATCATCATTATAATAACACAATAATTTTAAAGAGAAATAGGAATTTTCATAAGAGGTTATTTAATAACAGTATCTTCATAATAAAAGAATTAAGAAAATAAACATACCAATCTTGGACATATGCTATATCTATTCATACACACTATATATATTCATATATATATATATACATATATATATATATATATATATATATATATATATATATATATATATATATATATATATATATATATATATATATATATATATATATATATATATATTTCAAGAAAGGTGAAAGAACTTGTACAACTTCTAAGTGGTTCGTTTTCATGTGCATAGTGATTCATTTCCGTATGTGTGTCCAGATATAGCACTGGTAAGTGTGTTTTCTTTCTTATTCGTCTATTTGCTTATTTCTATGTAATGAAATGCTACAAACCCAAGATTACTTTTCACAAAATAAATATGAATAGCAAAGAATTTCAAAGCTAATAAATATATCCAGGGTGAAGATTGGATTTTTTTCGAGAATTTTCGAAGAAACAATTAATACATACAACCAACAAATGATTTTAGTTTTGACTAAGCAAGCAATTTCTGTATCACTCCCTCTTTGAATGCTTCAGAACTCTATTGTATATATAATTCAATATTTTCCCGCATATAGTTGGAAAAAGTAGTTGTTTTTCAATAGGTTCAACAAGATTTTATGCATTTTAAAGTTTAACATCTTCTGGATAACTGTATGCCTAATGCTTTTATATATAATATGTTCAAATAGAACAAATATAAATAGTAGACTAGGTTTGTGTATTCTAAGAATGAGTTCCGTCAAAAACTAATGTCATAAAACGTCACTGCAAGTGTTGGTGTATTGATAATTTAAATTCAAGTATGAATGATCAATGAAATAAATCGTATACTGCTCTGAAGATCCTCAAGAAAGGTGAAAGAACTTGTACAACTTCTAAGTGGTTCGTTTTCATGTACATAGTGATTCATTTCCGTATGTGTGTCCAGATATAGCACTGGTAAGTGTGTTTTCTTTCTTATTCGTCTATTTGCTTATTTCTATGTAATGAAATGCTACAAACCCAAGATTACTTTTCACAAAATAAATATGAATAGCAAAGAATTTCAAAGCTAATATATATATATATATATATATATATATATATATATATATATATATATATATATATATATATATATATATATATATATATATATATATATATATATATATATATTGATTATTAATATATGGATCTCAAATTTGCATGCATTTTTCTTTGGTAAGTAATTATTATATTTTGTATTAAGTTTGTTATACTTGATATTTTACGAATTCGTTATTATTTTGACAATCTAGCTATGTTAATGTGAATAAGGTACCTTTGTATAGCTATTTATGGTATTTTTCCCATCATTAAAATTTGAGGGTAATTTCTTGGGAGCTGGAACTGGATACCCGCTACCAAATAATTGCTGGATCTATCAGGAAAGTATATAGAACTACTCGTATAAAAACTGCTTCCTGGATTTCCATAACCTCTTCTTGATATTTCGTAAGTAATATTAATTTAAAAGAAATTGATTTTAACCACTATTTAAAAAAAAGTTTGCAACAAAATATTACCAAGCTCACGCTTCTGCATTTTCTTTTTTGCATATCAATCACAATTATTTTATAACAAGCTTCATTGTTCATTACCTGTGTACTTGATATATAGTAATGATTTTCGTACGTATGTACCAGGTAGTCTGTCACTGAATGTTTATATCACTATTATATATTAGTTTATCACTACACTATTTCGATGTCACTACTTAATCTATTACAAAATTTAAATATCTTACATATATATTTACAATTTAACATTTATAATATCTATCTGTATTTATTTACTTAGAATACTTAGAAATATGATTTCAGGTTGTCTGGGTGTTGTTATGTAGCAGGCTTGAACAAGGTACACCGTAATCGGAATGTTCCATAGATTTGTTAGGATCGTTCCATAAATTTAAAAAATAAAATGATATACCGGATGTTTAATTTAAAAATATTAATTTGACATCATTTCCTGTGAAACCGAAAGCGATACAGATCAGCTAGTTGTAGTGTATTTAATGACATTTGCTACCTATATGACATTCCTAGTTTCAGTCAAATTAGTTGGTAAATAAAGAAAAAAACGGGAGTGATTTATATGCGGGTTTGATTTACGCCCGGTATATCGTGTAATATAAAGAAAGTTGTAAAATAATTATACTGTTCATTGCTCTCTACTAAATTTAGTTAAATGGGTAGAAATATTTTTCTATACCAATATTTATGGACGAGGATTAAAATGATAACTGACCTCATAAATAACCGAATATTTAGGAAATCTGATAATTCCTAATTACCATCGAATATATTTAAATAAATTTAATTTATACGCAATAATAAATTATTTAAAACGACAATAAGCAGACTTCTAATACATTAAAAAGTTGGAAACAGATTTGGGTCTCTTCTTATTGGGAAAAGTACAAATATTCGAGCTCGAGGGAATATTCAATTTATTTGACTTCGGAGATAGCTATTGCCTCGCCGTTATTATCATTACGTCGAATACGCTTCAAATGAAATTTAAGATACTGGTGAGCAGGTCTTCGTCACTGCTAATGGAGCACTATTATATTTTTTTGATTTTATGAGCTTCACCTTTATTCTAATCTTAATACTCTTACAAAAATAATAAAATTGGTCTTTTACTGGTAGTAGTCAGACATCTATGTGTGTATGAAAGTATGAAAATATGTTCCTAATGTATGAAATAATGCTAAAAAATATTTCAAAAATATATATACCTAGCGGTTTATACCGAATTTTCTCATTATTGCAATCACTTGACTTTAAAAATTATTATCTTACACATATTCGACTAGCCATCACTGTTCATTTTATACTATAGTCCGAAAAATAAACCAGGTAACAAAAAAAAATCATGAAACAAATAACGCGAAACCTGTTTTAATCACTTTGTAATATTATCCGACTATTCGGAAATAGCATATTATTCAACTAGCAATTAAGAGCCATTATATCAAATATCCTATACGTGCAAACATTTAAATAATACATATTTTTAGCTAAAAATATACAGGGTCATTTAGTTTTAACCAGCACAACTTTAATAATCGATAGAAATCGTCAAAATAATAGGGCTGTTTCATATAGAAAAATGACCTAAAATGGTTTATCTATCTATTTAATATATAATATCAAGAGCATGAGGTGGATTATTTTCTGTCGTAAACATTTCAGCGCATACTAATACACCTCATTATAGGAGAAGACATTGATAATTTCTGTTGGGTTGTCATTCACATAATAATGAGACATTAAAACAATGAATTTCAACTGTCATGATAGACGAGGTAAAGTAAAGGACCGCCAATTAATCCTTACTTTCACTGTTATATCAAGTCCAAACTTATGCAATTTTAAAGGCTTATCTCATAAGCCGATTTACAAGATGAGTTTATGGCACCTAATTTATTGTAGCTATACATTAAATTAATTATGCCGGTTATAATGAAAATTTATGAAACTGTACTCAGTGGGTATTTATAAAATGATCATTGTATATGTATGAGTGTATTATGCTGTGAAATGAATTGAATTATGGAAACCATAATTTGTTCATTTCTAACAAAACTAGAAGATATACACGAGACATTCGAAATAAGTGGATCATTTATTATCGTGGGAGATTTTAATATAAATGTTACAAAATATACTTATTATTCTAACAGAATAAAAAATATCATCATAAATAATGGTTTAATTTAAAAAAATAGATACATTTACTAGAATAACGAAACAGGCCTCGATAATTATTGACTTACTAGTAACAAATGAGAAAGACATTCCATTCCACATCCATCTTATACCTAAAATAACAGATTGTGTTAACAATAGATTTAAAAATGATAACAAACAGAAATTTAATTTCTGTTTGTTACAGATTTAATAGACACTGATTGGTTTCGGAATTGCAAGAATACTATCAATCAGAAAAACTAATTAACACCCGCACCACTCAATAAACATGAATCTAGAAAAGAAGAACAGGTGTAAATGGACCGATAAGATGTAACACCAGAAATAGCACAACGTATAATAGAAATAGATACATTATATAGAAGAGTCATTAAGACACAACAGAACAGGACTGGAATAATTGCAAAGAACAAATAATACAGTACAGATAATTAGACAACAAGGCACCAAAGAGAAATGTTCTACCGAAAGAATATTGATAAAGTTAATAATGATTCAGTGGAAACGTGGTGAACTCTAAAGGAGAACTCCACTAAAACACACAAAAAAGAAATGATTGTCTTAAATAAAAATATATATGAACAAAGTAAATATATGTTTGATATAAGCCAATCATTTACAGAATTAAGTCAACTACACAAAATAATCACTAGAAAATACAAAAATAATTATCTCAATTATTTATAAGCTTCACTCTAGTGTCTGTAGCAACAACTGAAACTTGTGATGTCTTCCGCTACATAAAAACACATTTCAGGCAACCACCGCACATTGTCAAACCAACCATACAAATGTTTTAGTAAATAACTTGAATATTTCTAATATTTTTGTGGCATAATTCGTTTAAATATTTGACGGTTTGATTCAAATATATCGATAATTTGTGCTAAATATAGAAATACGTGAATAAAACGTTTGATGTATTTAACCTAATCACATAAATGTTTCCTAACACCACTTCGTGATTTACGTTTTATTTAGGGTATATTTGGTTTAAATATGCTACAATTTAATAATTTTTACCGGGTGGGCCAAAATAGACGCTTTCTTATGGAAACGCCCATTTCTAAGCGAGATAGAAAAATCTCGGCCTTGAATTTTGTGAAAAACTCAAAGGCGCAAACCGCTTTCTTTTGCCGTTTCGGCGCTAGCCTTATATCATTGAATCAGCTTAAAGAGAGCCATCCTATGAGCTAATAATATACAGGGTGTCCCG
>CAXKVY010004248.1:0-28410 GCA_964058915.1 Tetropium fuscum
TGATTAAGATCTCGGAGAAAGGAGGAACAAAAATTGTCTATTAGATTTTTCGTTCTCATATGTTGATTGTTTTCCATGTAGCTTTTACATATATTTTTGGTACGGATTCCTCGAAAAACAGGGACTTTTAGCTTAATGTGGTGAAAGTAATCTAGTGACGCCCTTAAAAAAAGTATACCCCCCACTCTTCAACTGAGTTCGGGAATTATTCCACACCGTAATCCGCAGCTAAACTAAGTGGCGTAATGAGAAAACCGTGTCGCAGTTCCTGTGGTAATACTTATTTTATTCATGAGAGTTTTCGATCAAATTAAACTTAAAGAATATAATAATATTCCTTTGTTTCTCCTGTTTTTCCATTTATGCAAAAATTATTACCAGGTTACAATGGTTCACTACGTGGCAAACAAAAAAATTAGTCAATGGCAAACTGATATTTTACGTAGTCTTAAATTTACACCCTTATGATGGAAGAAGGGCAAACAAATATTTATTACTAGTACCTAGTGATATCGCTTATGACATTGTAGCTTGCCTTGCATCGGCAGACGTGTACAACCAATATCGTGTTCGGAGCGTTGCAGATATAATGTGAACAGGCCCCGAGCCCCTAAAATGTTAATAAACCAAAAACAATATCGTAAATACGAGCTAAAACTATAAAATCGAATCAACAGCGCGGCTGCATTTTACTTTGGCCCAGGGCGGTCAACAGCAATTCAAGAGTCCGTAATTCTCCAGAGATTGCAACACGAATTATCATGACACTTGTAAAAATACGAGCTGAGATTCCATCGAAAGCTTTTGTTAAATCTCTAGGAATTTTATAGGCGGCTTACGTAAATACAATTGTATGCCAACATCATACCATGCCTTTGTAACATCCACAATGTAACGGCTATAATGATATCGGTAGAATAGTTAAATTTGCTGATCAATCATATCAGACATAATCTTGTTGATAAACTGTTGCCTAGCAATTAGATAGAAAAACTATCAACTATTTAAAACGCAAAACCGAAGCTGGAGTGAAGTTAGAGGTGGTGGCGCTGACAAATTGATAGCACTTTGGTATATGTGAATATTTCATATATAAATTAAATTGTCTCCATAATCTATAATAATAAAAAGTCAATTAAAAAAAAACTAGTTAAATTTCTGATAAAGTACTTGCAATTTAATAACCAATTACGTTGTTATGGAGATGGTATCATTTTGAAAGATCTATATTTATGATAATTATGTTTTAACATTAGATAACTCATTTATCTATTTTTAACTGCTTCTAATATATATATTATATATTTATTTGTCATATATCTGAAGGCCTGATTGTGATTATTTTATAACAACATTACTCAAATACTCTGGAGAGCCAACTAAATTTCAAATAAATTATTCACTTGCGTTTTGTTTATTCTTTAGTAGCCCTTGTATAAAGTATACCTATGACTTTACTGTATTCAAAAATAATAATATCTAACAAGCCAAACATGTTTTTGTTTTTGTTAAATACAATTTAATTTAATATACACATTATATACATATATACACATTAAGCAGCAAAAAACAGTATATAATTTTAACATTCAAACATATTTTAATAAATACGCTCGCTAGTATCAGGATTTTATTTCAAAAATATATCATATGTACTGAAATATACAGAAATATATTTATAAACACACGTATTTTGTATATAGGTATAGGTCTAGGGTCGTTCTGGCAGTTAGTTCAACAAATCGATAGTCCTTTAATCGTACAAACCGCACATGTCTGCTAGTATTATATATTTAATAAATGTCCAAGCTTTTTTTCTATACAACTATAATAAATGTATTATTCTAATTATATACAAAAGGGGATGGCTTCTCGACATGACCTTTTTTTGAGAAAAACATATGGAATGGAGGTTTCTGTCGGTCATTTTGTTACCGTAACACTTTGGGGTGATAAATTTGATTTCTTATAAAAGTGAATTTTCTGTAATCGAGATAAGAATCTGGAAAAATTGGAGACGTGTACATTTATACGGGGATTGGTACGTCTTATGTTTACGATTTTTTTCTTGGCGTTATTTTACAATTTTAATTTTTTTATGACTAATGTTACCTTAAAAATTTTTATTTCTCCACGAACGTTCTAGACTATTGTATAGAAATTTAAAGATATACTGCTCCAAAATTGGTGTTCATTTTAAAAAAAATCATATCTTCCTTATATTTGCAGACGAACCCTTATACTTTTATGTGGAGAACAGATGGACGTTTAAATAAGTTTATGTACGTAGAGTTCGTACGTCCGACGGTTTAGGAGATAAAATAAATGAACTTATGTTACCGGTTTTACCCCCGGAAAAATTGATTTTGTTACGCCCCTGTTCATGTTATGGAAATATTGGTATCGGAAATGAAATTTACGCCTTATTTTAAGTATATAGTGTCGATTTCGAGTGTATAACACAATTATTAGATATTTCATGTTTCTATGGCTTAGGATATTCGGATTTATTTGCACCGTTTCCTTTAAAAAATAATATCTCCTTTACCTTGCTAGATGGATACCTTGACCTCTATATTTTTATGTAAGGGATAGATAGATACACGAAAAAGGTTATAAACGTCATCTCGATAAATTGTATGGTTTCGAAGATACGGGTCGGTAAATTAGAAAATTTCAAGTGATACTTTTCTGATGATAACTCGAAAACGATCGGCATCCGTTCGATCCGGCAGGGCCGTTTACATACGAAGGCCGAAGAGATAGGACGAAGGTTTTCGTCATCGTTTTATGACTTTTTACTTCTGTTACCTTAAAAAAATATTTTACTACATCCCTGTCCTTTTAATCTTATTTTCTATGTCCGGTAATGAACATTAATAAACGTTGATAATATCATACATAATTTACTAACTGTATTTAAATTTTATTGTAGAAACGAACTAATTTCAAATGGCAATATGGCGTGTATAGTTGTCCGATTACAGAAAAGGTCACAAGTCATAAGAGCAACTAAATTAGACTCCTATACAACGAATTTGCATTACATATTTTTTTAAGGAAAATGTTACAATGATAACCCATACGAACGGATATAATGCCGTTCGTAAGACAGACGCGGCGGAAGACAGAGAACAAATTCAGAAAAATGGCCGATTTTGAATATCTTCTACCTCTAAAAATATAAGAGATAAGACTTATTCAAAAGCACGCTTTATTTTTTCAATATGGATATATTTTTTCAATTTTGAATAAGGTTATTTTTTAATGTTTCGGGAATTTAAAAGTAAAGTTGATACAATCTCAACCAAAAACATTAAGTGTGTTTTTAGTTAATAAAAAACTAAAAAGGTAGTAGATTGTTAACAAGCCCTAGATGAATTACACATAATCTAGGTAGAATATAGTGAATATCGTAGGTAACTTAGAGACTTAGATCATTAAAACATCGACTTTAAACATACTATAGATGTATATTTATAATAGGTATGTATGTAAGTTTATTATATATAGAGAATATTTTATGTTAATTTGTTTAATATTTTTATATTAATAAATTGTAGATTGCAGAAAGATGATCTGTATCTTTTTTGTCATTACATGCATTAAGATTTTTTTGTAAATTAATTCCATAATTAGACGTGTCTTATAATTTTGTTTTTATTAAGAACTTTAGTATTTTCTTAGTTAGATTTGCAATTACAACAATTTAATCACGTGTCACTCACGCAATACCACTTAAGCTAGGTTGCATATATACCGTTAGTTTCGTCATTTAGTTACGACCGGTGTTAAAAATCTGATTACTATACTCGATTTCGATGTATGTATATCTGATATTTTTGAAGAACCTGAATTTATAAATGCATAGTATATAATTATTGTTAGATACAACTGTTAAATGTTACGTGCTTCTTAAAAGTGCCCCATTCTCTTGTTTCCTTGCTGATGTAAGTGAATATACCAAGCATAATTTTATCTGTAATCTTCACCCCTCAGCCCTGCTGGCTTGTCGTTTTTAAAATTAACGAGGTCCCTGATTTTTAACACTTCCCGGGACATGTTCCTCGTAACACGAGCAGTATTATTAGAGCTTTTGTCATTTAAATTTGACGTTCAAATAAACAGAATAAATTAGAGCAAGCCCTTTCATGTTTTCTTTCTAAAAATGGATTTTCAAGCATTGAAAAAATGAAAATATTATTATTATATTTTGCACCGAATACTACCAAGGGAAGCCGAAAATGGGCTTTGTTTGTTGAGTTTCCGTGGAAGGGAGTTTGAAGGTTTAGTATCGACGAATTGCCCACAAAAATTAAATCAAGACATTATGATTGGGGTGACGAAAGACACCAATATAATATTTCTCTTCCAGGAAAGTCTATAGAAAATGTGCGCGTAACTTGCATCAGAGCCAGTATGCCTACTAGCGGTTGAGGTTTGACCTAACGGCAGGCAATATTTTGTTTCTATGTATGTCTTTATATTGCCGTAGCATTGTGCGGTAATAATAAATCATATTCAACACTCTATAGTGCTTATAAATTTAATAATTAGTGGTGAAAGTGCTAGAAAATCATAAACCATATTATAAAATGTGATTTTAAAAAGATGTTTCTCTGAAACTAGCATTAGAATCGTAAAAATCTATAATCATGTTTTCGATTTGCAGGAAACTAAAAATTCGTGTGAAAATATAATCACGGCAAATGTGTTAAGGCAAACATCGATAAGCAAGTGAATATTCAGTAAAAATCAATAAGTAATAAAATTAAGTCTAACAGTAATATGTTATGTAAATATTATCTTTATTTTAGTTGTATCGTAGATATATTGCCAGTGCATCGTATGAAAGGACATATTCTAGCCGTTTTTTTCGTAGATTAATAATATATTAATATTATATTTCGTATAATAATAAACTGACAACCATGTGAATGTAAGAAGCCATCCTAATATGAACACCTCATATCAAT
Source organism: Tetropium fuscum (assembly GCA_964058915.1). NCBI lineage: Eukaryota > Metazoa > Arthropoda > Insecta > Coleoptera > Cerambycidae > Tetropium > Tetropium fuscum. The sequence continues at coordinate 4,977 of CAXKVY010004248.1, forward strand.
CTCAATATCATCAATATATCTTCATAAAAATATATAATGGGCATCATAAACGATCACATAAATATCAATATGACCAAAATTTTGCATTTTAAGATTTGTTATAAAAAATTGTTGCATTTTGTAGGTAATTTTCTCTACTTTCATTTCGGAAAGAATAAAATTATCTGATTTCGGTGACGTTTATCTGCTATATTCAAAAAGTGCCAAAAACAAGTTTTACAAAACAATCCTTGAAAAAATCTTCTACCCTAATTAATGTAAGCTGGACCCCTCTCAGGCTACCTATATATGGGCCTATTTATCAAATATTATTATTTGTGCCAAGATTACAAGAACTGTAAATATTTTTATTTACTCAGAAATACCTTTAAAAGTTGACGTAATCAGAGACGATAATTTTTATAATCCCTAATAACAAAAATTGGAGAAATTTTATTTCAGATTTTATTTGCCACTTTTAGTGGAAAACAGTGAAAATTAATATTTAACGATCTACAGGTATAATCTGAATGATATAATTAAGAGAAAATACAAAAATATGAAGTACGTAATGATAACAACTAGTAAATTCGCTGCATTTACAATTTCACTCACAGGAGAGTAGAGCCCGACATTGACTTGAGTGACGTAGTTCAGTCGATCCAGTTGCACAGTTTGGCACTCTTATGCTAAATAAAGACAGTAACTCATTTTATTGATTTTTACCATAGAGAAGTTTATATGTGCAGGGGGATCTCATGCCCATTAGATTACGCCTATCATACATATAATTTTTTTTTCACGCATTTTCTATTTCTGCCTTTTTGTATTCTCTAGACCCTGCATTACGTTAATTCCTAGTATTCCTAGTATTGATTGAGGGACATATTGCTGGGCCACTTTCAGAAGCTGTTTTACATCAATTAAGTAAGTTTTATAAGTAGTTTTGATTATTTGACCTCATTTTTTTAAACTGTAAAGACGCAAACTTATCAGTCTACCCTATATATGTGTTTATATTATATATCCAAAAAGAGCGACTAAATATTGTTGATCTTGCGATTATAACATAACTCATATTATTGTTTTATTTGATTAATTCTGATGCAGAGATGTTTGACGCTATTTTTGAAAAAACTCGGTTATTTAATGACTTGTTTTTCCTCAGAATTATCTCTTGTAAAGACGTACATTCTACACTGGCAAATAATGATAAAGAAATTACTTAATTCGCTAGTCCAATAAATAACAACGAAAGTAATTAAATGCTAGAATTAGTTATCTGAAATTATTTCGCGAGATGTATTTGAACTTTACAGATTAATCTAATTCAACCGAGTTTTAACTTGACTGCTGCCTAATTGCCTGTAAATATTTTGTGTCTGTAAATAATTAATCAGCACCCCTCTACAGAAGATAGTAGATTCCTATGATAAAGGATAAAGCGCTCACTTGAGATTAAAGCAAAATCTTGCAGTCTGTAACTAGTGTCCTCATTTTATTTAGATCATAAATGTAAACTGCTGTAATATTTATGTAGTGAAGTCTTATGTCGGGGAAATTGCAGCGGTGTCATTATAATTTCAGTTAGCAATGCTCTGGAGACTGCGTTAATATATAATACTTGCAGTACGTACGGTCGCTGTATTTGTCCTCGCCCACAAGCGCATTAAGAATAGAAAATTGCCATAGAACAGTTTTGTGAATTACGATTCCTAGCAGTTCATATTTTTTATTTCCTGTACGGTATTGGATAAATTAGCAAACTACGTGAAAGTAGTAGCATTTTTTTTAAATTCTAACCCCTGTATACTTTTAGACTGATCTATTGCAATTTTTTTTGCTGGTCTGATAACTCCTTATACAGTTGTTGTGTGCTGTTGTTATTTATTATTATTATTAAGTTATTTCAACCTTTAGATAAAGCGGGACCAACCGAAAATTGTAAAATAAGAAATAAATTGTCACAAAATTGGTCTATAGGACCAGGGTCGATAATTTTTGAAACCACAAAAAATTATACACTTTTTTCACATAACCTCAAATTTTTGTGAAAAATTGAAATGACCAAGTTTTTGGCTTTTTATTTTTTACAAAAAAAAAATTTTTAAAAGAAATTTGGTGAAATTTGGTATTTTTTCACCTTATTTTGACTTAATATCAAAAAGCACCCTAATTTTTAATCGAAAATTCTCACGGCAAAATATCTGCTTTTTTAAAAAAGTCGATAGGCATTTTGTACGTTGAAATCTCTACTTTCTGATGATGTAAAAAAATATACATTACTGTTATAAATGTTCTCAGAAAATGCAAAGAAACGAAAAAAACTCGAATCCGAAAAATTATTTTATCATATTATTTTATCGATTGTAGCATTTCATTACATAGAGAAATAAGCAAATAGACGATAAATAAGGAAGATACACTTACCAGTCTTATATCTGGACATACACACCGTGTGTATGAATTTTCGAAAAAACAATTAATACATAAGACCAACAAATGATTTTAGTTTTGACAAGGCAAGCAATTTCTGTATCACTCCCTCTTTGAATGCTTCAGAATTCTATTGTATATGTAATGCAATATTCTCTAGCACATAGCTAAGAAAGTAGTTGTTTTCAATAGGTTCTACAAGATTTTATACATTTTAAAATTTACTCTGAAAATCCTCAATGAAGGTGAAAGAACTTGTACAACTTCTAAGTGGTTCGTTTCCGTGTGTATGTCCAGATATAAGACTGGTAAGTGTATCCTCCTTATGATTCGTCTATTTGCTTATTTCTCTATGTAATGAAATGCGACAAACCCAAGATATTACTTTTCACAAAACAAATATGAATAGCAAAGAACTTCAAAGCTAATATATATATATATATATATATATATATATATATATATATATATATATATATATATATATATATATATATATATATATATATATATATATATATATATATATATATATATTGAAACAAAAAGAGATTGTAGCGAGATAGCGAACATATAAGTTCGATATACATATAAAACATATTATAAATAAACTTTTTATTGCATAGTATTAGTTAAAAACTCCATGTAAATAGAATTTATAATAAGCAAAAATAGTCAAGTACATTTTAAAACAAATATATATAGATATTTAATCATAAAATAAAACAATTTCATATTCATCGGTAAGAATTTGACCAGAATTACCATGCAACGCAAGATTCAGTTAAACATTGAGCATCTTATACTAAATACAGCCTATTCAAATTTGACAAAGTAAATGTAAATAAAATGAAGCAAATTATGACATACTGTACATTATAAAGCGAGTAGAAATAAAGCTGGGATGTTTAATCAAAGTAATAATATGTCCAGATGATGATATCATTTGACAGCTAATGTCACATGTAAGACTACTTTCATAATCCAAAATTATAATACCTTAAAAATATTAGAGAAATATAATTATATATAAAGTCATAAAAAAACAATGTAATATAACAATAATAATAGTGATTAATAATAATTAAAAGGTGATTTATATATAAATAAAGTGAGAGTGAATATAAGTCAAAAACTTATTAAGTGAAAAAGAAACAATAAACAGAACTTTAAAACAAGTAGGTCAATATAAGGTTTCCAAGGAAGTAAAACAGATGAAAAAACAATTTTATTGAGTAGCAACGTGTGGGCTTTAGAAAAAAGCATGTTGCATAGAAAATTTTAATAGCTCTCCTTAAAAATTAAGAAATTATAAGAAAAATACCAAGAATATAAATACTTACTACATCACCTACAAGAATATTCAATAAGCAGCAAGCAGACGAGGTTCCAGTTTCGTAAGAACATATATTGGCCAATTCAGAAGAGCATCCATGAGAGATGGTATAAGCAGTGCATAAATGCAAACCCCAGCAAGGAACTAAGGCCTAAAAATAACAGCGAACACAATATAAAAGGTACACCTTATAAACATTTATATATCTGATCAGAATATAACAAGTAATTGATAACCTAATTAACATATATCAAAGAATTAACATGCATGCTAAGTTTACTTACCAATTTGAGCTCTAAAACTAGTAAAGTAGATCTTTTTCTAACATTTCTTTTTAAATAATCTTCATAAATGTACAACATAATAAGTAAATTCCATATCCTAGGTTAAGATTTAGAATATATGAGTCATAGATCGTAGATAGTACATCATCATAGATAAAAGATAATTTATAGCATCGATCTATGATGTGCTTAGGTTTATCGTAATATGTGCTTATAACGTAAAGGTATAAATATATTTCTCTGATTACAAACAATTTATAAAAATTTTGATAAAAGATTGTGAATAAAATTATGTTAAATTTGGGTAAATTGTATCTATATTGTTTTGTTGTAGATCTGTAATTTCTGCTAGCTTCCCTAATGAACCGATTCCTGAAGTACAAATATTTCAAGAGATGCCCAATAGTAGGTAGGTATACTTGGGTACACTAAACAAAATTTAAAGTAAAAAAAATCAAAATTATCAAAATAACATAAAATTTAATAAATAAAAATAATTTAAATAATTACAAATAAACATTAAAAAATAAATACATAAACATAACTTATTAGTTCAAATAAAAATAAAAATATCACTTATTATTTCAATATATATATATATATATATATATATATATATATATATATATATATATATATATATATATATATATATATATATATATATATATATATATATATATATATTGTATGGAATAATATTTTTTCCGCCTTTCCAATCCCTTGCTGGAAAGATAATCCTTTTAGAAATATGCGTGTATTCTTACGTTGTTTGTTATAGTTGTTAATAAGTTGTAATTTTAGTTTGTATTTAGTTCTAATTAGTTTAGTTTAGTTTAACAGAGCAGAATAATATTGAACAGAATAATATTACGGTATTACAAGTATTAACTAGGATAAACTCATTTGCCACAAGTTCAACTATTGCATAATCTCGCATCCATTGTAAATGCGTATGACCTGTTTACGATGGATTCAGTGAAACGTGACTTAACAGCACACCAAAATATATTTCCAGTTAGTGATTTTCAAGCCGTTCTTGGGAGTTAGCGCTCTAACAACATTAATATGTATGTAAACGATCTTTGAAACTGATATATGTTGTGGAGTAGTTAACGTACTATTTGCTTTCCGGATATATTTTGAATATTTTGATGCAACAAAATACTCATACGAGTATTTGCCTCATATTTAGCTACGTCTTTGTTATACGATAATATTTCTTTAAAGTATTTTGCTCCACTAGGCCGTTCTTACAAGTGTCATTTTGTAAGAACAAAACGGCTCGTATTTTTTAATTCTTTAGTGCTCATGTTTCCGTAATAATTTGAATCACCAGCGCATCCGCCATTAATTAGAATACCCCATGTTTCAATATTTATTAATTTCTCTGGAATATTGTTGATTTTTATGAAATTTTTTATCAGCAGTAAATTGAACCGACACGGTTTTAGTACCTCGGCCGAGTTACGCCACATGGAACATACGTAAACTGTTCTTAACAATGTTTTGCCCCAAGGAAAAGTCCTTTAATTTTTTTTGTGCAGTATAATTTTTCCAAGATTTTATACCAGACCTGATCTACGATATTACACATAGATCGACTTAATCCGCAACATGAAATCTGGGATTCCTACAATGAGTTTTCACTACTCAAGTCAGTATTTTCATTTGAAGGGCCAAAAAATTAAATGAAATGACCACTATCCACATTACTGTATTCGAGCCGGACGTGGCCGAAAGCCAAATTTCCCAAATTTTCGAAACGCAAATTGAAGTAGTCTGAAATATTCTAATGACGGGTGACCGTGAGACACCCTGTATATTAGGAGACATATTTCCGCGTATTGCCTTCAATCTAGTATCATATAATAAAATGCCTGTCATGTATCTGCGAATGTATGTGCTGACCGAGACAGCACTGGCATCAAACCATTCCCTAGACGACTCTAGGGGTTAGAGCAATACCGTAGTAATGGGCGATTCTGGTAGATCTGGATAGTTAAAATAGTCCGTCCATTGCTGTGCCACTCGATTCGAGCAACAACAACTGGTAGTAAGCAGTAAATAAACAACACTATTAGACCTTTATTTAATCAATGGCCACTGCTAACTAGCGCTGGCAAGCTACGCATCAATGCCTCTTTTGCATTACGTCCGCGTCACGTACAGCTTGTTTAATTAACTGACCAATCTCCATATAAAATCTACTAATTAAATCGGAGCAGACAATACTTTTATTCGGCAAATGCTCGCAACTAAATCTGTTCAATATATTAATTATTCTGCGGGACGTTTAATATACCATATTAATTTTGTGAAAATAGTTGCAAATATAAACTCGCGTAAGTCCTTCGCCGGTCTACGCTAGGCGAGTCCCTTTGTTTGTGTTTGTATTAATTGCAGCTTTATTTTAATTTTTTAGGTTTGTCAATTACTTTGTAAATCTCTATCGGGTCTATTCCCATTCACATCCGTTAAAATTAATCAGCCGTTTATATTTTAATTTTTAACACCCCATAATGTTAAAATATAGAAAGTGGTATTCAGAAAGGACACTTTAACGGATCTGTTCAAATTCCTCATAAATAGCCGATCTGTTTATTCATGTTAGAGAATATAGCAATAGACTATTGAAATTCGGTACAATGGAAGTTCGATGTAGTTAATTCTACAAGTTATTTTACGCATATGTTCAATATCTAATTAATCTATGTCTGTGAAGAGCAGCGTCTTTTATCTAGAGAAGAGCAGACTTTTATCTAGAGAAGAGCTTTTTTATAGAGAAGAGCAGGCCTAAATGAAAAGTTACGATTATTTTGGGTGAACGTTTTTTGTCTTTCAAATCTGTTCATAGGAACCTAGATAACAAAATTAAAGAGGGGTGAATTTGTGGTGGCTCGCCCTTTACTTAGATAATTTACTATTTTTCTGACTATTAACCATTAATCTATGGTATTAACTATTAGTAGGTAGGTACCTTTCGTTACATCTTTATATTATGTATAATATATTTGGTGTTAATTTCTTTTAGAAATAATGTGATTTTGTTTTGTAGAATAAAATACTTACTCATGATTATAATGATAATTAATGGCGATAAAAAAGTTATAAAACATCAAAATTGGGCAAAATTTTAGGGTGACGGAATTTTGTGCCGGGGAGTGTATATAAAATAAAATATAATTTGACAAAACATGTACTTTATTTCTTAACCTCAAATAGTACCTTTTGAGGTTAAGAAATAAAGTACATGTTTTGTCAAATTATATTTTATTTTATATACACTCCCCGGCACAAAATTCCGTCACCCTAAAATTTTGCCCAATTTTGATGTTTTATAACTTTTTTATTTTTCATCTGATTTTCATAAATTTTTTACCAGTCTGTAGATCAGTTCATTGTGTGTCTTTTTAATTATTGTAATAAGTCATATTTTTTGTCCAGGCAATATTATACAGGGGTAAATCAAAGTGTTGTTTTTTGTCGTAAACTCAAAACACCCTGTGGAAAAATTGAGGGGAATAATTTTGTTTACAAACTGTTTGCTGCCATCTTAGACGTATTGTAAACATTTTGTTTTTTGATTCATCCCATTATCTCATTTCTTCTGCGAGCAGCAAAATTTTAAATGAAACGCTGTTAATTTTATCATTTTTAATTAAAAAACATCAACGTTGGCTAAATACGCGGTTATTGTGACAGAATATTTGACAGTACAGTTAATTTAGTGTGTTGTCATCATGGTAACTACAGCAGACGTAGGTAGAATTGTTGCCTTAATAGAGGATGGCCGCAATAAGAGTTATGTCTCCCGTACTCTGGGAATTGCGCGGTCTACAGTTTGTGATGTTTGGAATAGGTATCTACAGACGGGAAACTTTATTAGGCGGCAAGGCTCTGGCAGAAGGAGAATGACCACTCAAGCTGATGATCACTTTGTCATTATGAGTTCTTTAATAGATCGAAGAGCTACTGCTGTGTATCTAAAAAATGACTTGCAAATGGTACGTCGAGTAAGTGTAAGTGAAAGAACGATACGTAGAAGATTGTTAGAAGCAGGATTGCATTCACGAAGGCCAGCAGTATGTCCAAAATTGCTTCCTCGACATCGACAACACCGACTGAGATTTGCAAGAGCGCATGCTGACTGGACTTTGTGTGAACAGTGGGGAAACGTACTATTCACAGATTAATCCAGGGTTTGTTTAAGGTCGCCGGATGGTCGTGAACGGGTATACAGACGTAGAAATGAAAGATATGCAGACTGCACCATATCTGAGCGACTGCAATATTACGGTGGTTCAGTCATGGTTTGGGCGGGTATTTCTACCGATGCACGTACTGACCTTGTATTTGTTGAAAATGAAGCACTAACCACCCACCGTTACATTGAGGAAATCCTCCAAGAAATTGTTGTTCCATTTGCTCCTTTCATTGGGAACCAATTTACATTAATGCATGATAATGCTAGACCTCACGTTGCACGGGTAGTGAGCGAATATCTGGATGAGGTTGGATTTCCAAGATTGGACTGGCCCGCATGTAGCCCGGATCTCAACCCAATCGAACATCTTTGGGATGTTCTTAAAAGAGCACTCCGTCGCCGTCCTGTGCAACCACTAACCTTGCAAGGCTTACGGCTGGCGCTGACAGAAGAATATCAGGCTATTCCTCAAGACAGAATAAGTAATCTTATTAATTCGATGCCACGAAGAATGCAAGCTGTCATTGCTGCGAGAGGAGGACATACACGTTATTAAAATTTGTCTTTGTTAATTAATTTTGTGATATACCTAGTGGATGTTTTTGTTAATAAAAATAAGCTTGAAATCAGCGTTTCATTTAAAATTTTGCTGCTCGCAGAAGAAATGAGATAATGGGATGAATCAAAAAACAAAATGTTTACAATACGTCTAAGATGGCAGCAAACAGTTTGTAAACAAAATTATTCGCCTCAATTTTTCCACAGGGTGTTTTGAGTTTACGACAAAAAACAACACTTTGATTTACCCCTGTATAATATTGCCTGGACGAAAAATATGACTTATTACAATAATTAAAAAGACACACAATGAACTGATCTACAGACTGGTAAAAAATTTATGAAAATCAGATGAAAAATTAAAAAGTTATAAAACATCAAAATTGGGCAAAATTTTAGGGTGACGGAATTTTGTGCCGGGGAGTGTATAAAATACAATGATAAAGTACACAAATATTTAATAATCAAATACAAAAATAATCACGTCTAAAAAAGAATGATTTCTATAATTTCTCAAACCAGTTCATGTATTTAAGTAAACTCAAAAGAGATAAATTATAATAAGTGTAAAAAATGTTCTGTCACCGATTAAAATAGACAAAAAATTTAAGACTAATGTTTTAGACTCCGAACTACAACAGATTTAAATTTAATTCAATAATTAAATATTTAAAAGCGTACCTAACTAGAGAAATGACAGTTTCTTGAAATGAGCCCACAGAAAAAATCCAAGGCGTTTAAGTCAGGAGACTTGGGAGCGAAGCAAAAGTAAATTCACTGTTCAGGAAAATCTGTGAAACTAGAGGAAAATACTCTTAAATAAGCCAGGAAATTTAATGTGGAATGATTAAGGGTTCTTAACCCTGTCAAATATGCTGTAGTTTTGTAACTAAAAAAAAATTACGTACCTACTAATGTACAATATATTTCTTAAAATAATTTACGAACATGCCAGCATACAGATAAACATGATATATATATATATATATATATATATATATATATATATATATATATATATATATATATATATATATATATATATATATATATATATATATATATATATATATATATATATATATACAGGGTGAGTCAGTTTTTTGTAGACAAACTTTAACAGGGGATAGAACGCACGTTTTTAAAAAGAAAAGTGCCTATAAATATATGGCCCATCTAGCTTCCTAAGGAAGATACAAGGTGTTAAAGTTTCATTTTTTTTTTACATTAATGTGTAATATTTTCTGAACGGAATGATATATTCACTAAATATTTTACACATATCTTAACCTGCATAGGATCAACATGTTGTATTGTTCCTGTCGAAAATACTATAGTGGATGTTACTTTTTTCGGGTACTTCGGATATTCTGCATAATGGAAATTTTTTTTCGTACGCCACTGACATTATCTGATACATATTTCTAAAATAACGGCCACTTAGTAACAATTTTGATCTCTTGTAATTTTGCTCTAACTACGACAGTTTTAGAGATATTGGCCGTTTCTCTGACAGTGTAATGTCGTTATTATATTTTTTTTCTCGAATTTTCTTTATGACTTATAAACGAACGCTTAGATTTTTTCATGTTTGGGGGATAATGCCTATTAATTAAGGCGCATAAAACAAGCTGTAAGAATGTTCAAAAACTTGCACAGTGGCGGGGTGGAAGGGGTGCTCCACCCCTTTCGTAAACAGAACATCTACGCCAAAGACTATTTAAAAAAAAACTGTTATTTTCATTATCTACATACAGTTTAACGAAAATAATGTCCCTTCTTCTGTTTCGAAATTCCTGTGCGGTTCCTAGATATTTTGATTTTTAGTGTTTGATGTGGTACTAAATTAAGTAATTTATTTATTAGCAATAATAATTATCGGCTAAATATTTAATTCTTTCAACGAAACCTACCTAAATATGGTGTGTTAAGGATTCTAAAGAGCCGGAATCTCTTATTCTTTATCTTTTTCCAATGTAGTCAAAATAAATATTTGTTATATCAAGCCTTACTCAAATACAATACTTTTATATGTTGAAATCTGTTAAATTACAAATGTACTTACAATACAGTAGATTATTGTGCAGTTGCCAAAAGTCTTAAAAATTTCCTTTAAGTTTTATTAAACTTGTGCATGTACCAATTTCTGTTTCAATTTTTGTTGTTGTTTGCTAAATAATTTCCATTTAAAACTAGCGTATTTGTAACTGTACGTAATAATTGCAACAAAATATTATACTCCTTGGAAAACAAGTAAGCATTATGTCATATTTTGAAACGACAGTTTGACGTATTACAAGTTTATCTACAAACAATTTTGCTTCATCTTGAATAGTTTCACTGTTATTAATTATTATTTTTAAGATTAAAAAGTTATTTTATGTGATTTGCCAGATTTTAATTAGTGTAACATGCCGTTTACATTTACAAATAGCGAACAAGCCGATATTCATTTTATTTATGGGTTCGCAAATGGGAATTCAAGATACGCAGCTAGGGAGTATCGAAGAAGATTTCAAAATAGACGTGAGAAAATAGACCTCATCATTCCGTTTTTGTGAGTATCCACCGTCCATTTGTTAACCAGGGTTTGAAAAATGTACCCGGGGGCCGACAGAACAACCGTGGACGAGATAGAGACCGTATATTGCGGGAATTTAATAGGAACCCAACGACAAGTACTCGACGTGCTGCTATTGCTCTTGGTATTTCCCAAAGTAAAATTTCCCGGGTTTTAAAACGGGATCACAGACGCCCATATCATTTTCAACCTGTTCAAGGTTTATGTCCAGGTGACGCTGAACGAAGACTTACTTATTGTAGGTGGGTTCTTAACTCCATTCAAAATAATAGGGATTTCTTATCAAATATACTGTGGACTGCTGAATCTTGTTTTACTCGTCGTGGTATAGTAAATTTTCACAATCTGCATGTATGGGCACATGAAAACCCACATGCCATTCGACCACGAAGTTTTCAACATGAATTCAGTACAAATGTCTGGATTGGAATTTACGGCAACCACGTGTTTGGACCTTATTTCTTGCCACAACGTGTAAATTCAGAAAATTTCCTACAATTTTTAGAAGAACACCATGGTAATATATGGGAAGTCATTCCTTTGAATTTAAGAAGACAGTCTTGGTTTCAACTTGATGGGTGCCCGGCCCATTATGGCAGAAATGTAAGAAATTGGCTAAACAATAACTATCCAGGGAGGTGGATAGGTCGTGGAGGTCCAGTGGCGTGGCCTCCCAGATCCCCCGATTTAACACCACATGACTTTTTTGTGTGGGGATTCATTAAGGAAATAGTGTATACCACTCCGGTTAATACACTTGAGGAACTTCAAAATCGCATTAGAGATGCTTGCAATGAAATAAGGGTGCATCATTTAGTTAACTTAAGACGTTCTATGATACGTCGCAGTGAAATGTGTATTGAGAAGAACGGTTTACATTTTGAACAAAGTATCTAATTTTATGTATGTAGGTACTAGTGTTATTGTTATTAATTCTTGTAATTGTTATTTATAAATCATTATTGCTAACAATTGTTATTTATTCCACAATTATTATTGTTAATTAAATATTGCTATAAATTCAAAAATGTTTATATCTCCATAAACATTAACATCAATGTTCATCTAATGTTTTTTTTGTAATTGTAATTACTTGGAAAGAGATAAAGAGATTCCGGCTCTTTAGAATCCTTAACACACCATATTTAGGTAGGTTTCGTTGAAAGAATTAAATATTTAGCCGATAATTATTATTGCTAATAAATAAATTACTTAATTTAGTACCACATCAAACACTAAAAATCAAAATAACAAGGAAACGCACAGGAATTTCGAAACAGAAGAAGGGACATTATTTTTGTTAAACTGTATGTAGATAATGAAAATAACAGTTTTTTTTAAATAGTCTTTGGCATAGAAGTTCTGTTTACGAAAGGGGTGGAGCACCCCTTCCACCCCGCCACTGTGCAAGTTTTTGAACATTCTTACCGCTTGTTTTATGCGCCTTAATTAATAGGCATTATCCCCCAAACATGAAAAAATCTAAGCGTTCGTTTATAAGTCATAAAGAAAATTCGAGAAAAAAAAATTATAATAACGACATTACACTGTCAGAGAAACAACGGCCAATATCTCGAAAACTGTCATAGTTAGAGCAAAATTACAAGAGATCAAAATTGTTACTAATGGGCCGTTATTTTAGAATTATGTATCAGATAATGTCAGTGGCGTACGAAAAAAAAGTTCTATTATGCAGAATAGTCGAAGTACCCGAAAAAAGTAACATCCACTATAGTATTTTCGACAGGAACAATACAACATGTTGATCCTATGCAGGTTAAGATATGTGTAAAATATTTAGTGAATATATCATTCCGTTTAGAAAATATTACACATTAATGTAAAAAAAAATTAAATTTTAACACCCTGTATCTTCCTTAGGAAGCTAGATCGGCCATATCTTTATAGGCACTTTTCTTTTTAAAAACGTGCGTTCTATCCCCTGTTAAAGTTTGTCTACAAAAAACTGACTCACCCTGTATATATATATATATATATATATATATATATATATATATATATATATATATATATATATATATATATATATATATATATATATATATATATATATATATATATATATATATATATATATATATATGTATATATATATATATATATATATATATATATATATATATATATATATATATATATATATATATATATATTATATATATATATATATATATATATATATATATATATATATATATATATATATATATATATATATATATATATATATATATATATTAGCTTTGAAATTCTTTGCTATTCATATTTATTTTGTGAAAAGTAATCTTGGGTTTGTAGCATTTCATTACATAGAAATAAGCAACTAGACGAATAAGAAAGAAAACACACTTACCAGTACTATATCTGGACACACATACGGAAATGAATCACTATGCATATGAAAACGAACTACTTAGAAGTTGTACAAGTTCTTTCACCTTTCTTGAGGATCTTCAGAGCAGTATACGATTTATTTCATTGATCATTCATACTTGAATTTAAATTACCAATACAACAACACTTGCAGTGACGTTTTATGACATTAGTTTTTGACGGAACTCATTCTTAGAATACACAAACCTAGTCTACTATTTATATTTGTTCTATTTGAACATATTATATATAAAAGCATTAGGCATACAGTTATCCAGAAGATGTTAAACTTTAAAATGCATAAAATCTTGTTGAACCTATTGAAAAACAACTACTTTTTCCAACTATATGCGGGAAAATATTGAATTATATATACAATAGAGTTCTGAAGCATTCAAAGAGGGAGTGATACAGAAATTGCTTGCTTAGTCAAAACTAAAATCATTTGTTGGTTGTATGTATTAATTGTTTCTTCGAAAATTCTCGAAAAAAATCCAATTTTCACCCTGGATATATTTATTAGCTTTGAAATTCTTTGCTATTCATATTTATTTTGTGAAAAATAAATAGGTTTAAAATAAGACTAGGTTTGTGTATTCTAAGAATGAGTTCCGTCAAAAACTAATGTCATAAAACGTCACTGCAAGTGTTGGTGTATTGGTAATTTAAATTCAAGTATGAATGATCAATGAAATAAATCGTATACTGCTCTGAAGATCCTCAAGAAAGGTGAAAGAACTTGTACAACTTCTAAGTGGTTCGTTTTCGTATGTATAGTGGTTCATTTCCGTATGCGTGTCCAGACATAGCACTGGTAAGTGTGTTTTCTTTCTTATTCGTCTATTTGCTTATTTCTATGTAATAAAATGCTACAAACCCAAGATTACTTTTCACAAAATATATATATATATAGTTACTTCCCTTTGATTATATATTTTTGCAGTCATTAGAAACTTGATCCAATGATTGGAAATATGCTTCTGATATCGCCCTGCTTACTTAATGTTGACTCGTACTAAGATTAAATGATTGTCCAACCCCCAGCTAGTATAAACCCTTTCCAAAAAAGTTGAACCCTGCCAATACCTGAGATAAAGTGCATTAAATAAATTACTATTGACTAAGTGAAAAGGACTTACCCATAAATGCACTGGTCATTTTGTTACATTAGCTCCTTCATCAATAAACAGACGAATTTATATATCTTCAATTTCTTTAATAAATTCTCGCACTGTAAATTTACTTAAATTAAATTGTTGCCTAAAATTCCAATTAGGCACTTCGAATGGATTTGAGGTGCCCCTAAGATGTTGTTGGCGATGTCGAACATTATTCCTTCGGAATGGATATTTTATATAGTTACATGTCATGTAGTTTTTTTTGTAAACTTGAAATAACTACAAAATAACATTTAATATTATTATTATTAAGAAACCAATATAGTATAGATACCTACCTACTAGTACTAGTAAAATAAATATGTAGGTAGGTATATACCCACCTACTGCTGAATTAACTGCTGTAATTCTTCAAATAGAAGTGCTGGTATTGCCATATTTTTTTTAATAAGGTAAACACGTAAAAACTTATTCAAATAATAAACCACATAATGAGTACCTAACCCCTCTTGTTCTTGTTCACACAGTAAAGTTTTACTTCACAGCTGCACATAACCACACTTTTCTGGTCGGTTTATTTTTAACATTGCTGATGAGAATAGACCCGTATATCGTTTAATAGTAATAATTGGGTTAAGTTAAGCGATACTTATATATTAGTTTGACATAAGGCCTTTATAAATTCATTTATTTCTCCATTTTGGAGTTGGCAGAGATGTTCATTGTTTAGAGTCATCATAGCCTCCACATTCGCAGATTGGGCTGGTTTTGATATCTGTTCTGTTTAGATTGTAAGGTGCTAGTGTGTGGTTTACTCTGAGTCTACAGGTATTTTTGACAGTCTTTTTATTTTTGGCACTCTTTGGTAGCTGAACTTTTGGGTTTCGATTTAAATTTTTTTTATCGCTATGTCACCTTTCACCAGGGGTACGGCTTCGCCAAAGACCACGATATTTTTCTGCGTCGTCATGGAACATACAGTTCAAGTGAAGCTGTCTGTCTTTAATGACCTTTAAAGTTATAGTTTGAACACATGCCAATTAATTATCCATAATAATATCTACAATTGTATATCAATGAGGTCAGTCAGGTGTAGAACTAGATTTTCTCTGTCTGGAGTAATTTTGAAAAATCTTTTAATCCTGTACGAAGCGTCCGTGGTAATCCGTGACATTTAAATAATAAACGGTCCTACAATTTGGTATACAACAGTGATGTGTATTCGTCCTTGGTGGACCCATTTGATTATGGATCAAATAAATAAACCAAGCAAAAAGTGTAGAATATTTATTATAAAATATATAATGTAATACATTTTCTACGGATCTACATTATATGGGTATCGCAATAGAGGAAAAAATCGCCCACATTTCTTATAAAGCTGGATATTCATCAGAAAGGAAAGGTAAGAAATGTATTACGGAAAAAATGTCACGTACACCTCTCGAGATCTACCAATGATGTGCCTTTTTCAAATCTCATCAATTTGCTATTAGCTGAAAATATATTGGGACAGTTTTCTCTGAAATCCTCGTTTTATTCAATAATATCTAACATTATTCTGGCTCTTTTGCTGTTAATTTTATTGGGATTATGCATGTCTGTGTAAAGCTTTATTTAATCTTTTATTCATGTATTCATTTATTCATCTATTCATATATTCATATATTCATCTCTTCATCTATTCATTTATTCATTTATTTATTTATTCATTCATATACTCATTAATTTATTTATTAATTCATTTATTTATTTATTTATACTAGCAGACTATCCAACAAACAAATAGTATTGTCCACTTACAGGGTGATAGGTTACATTGGAATATTAATCAAACGAGGTAGTGAATTATGACGTCATAGTCCTTATTTTTTACGATGTATTGTAACAAAAAAAATATATTTATCACGTCATGTGGACAAACCACTGATGTTTTGGAGCAAAATAAATTTTTGCGAGAAATGTGAAATGTACAATAAAGGAATTATTCTTGAATTATATAATACAATCAAGAAGATACATTTGTTGATCATATAGCCGCTTAAATATAACGTCTCAATACAACAACACCTTTAATAAAAGGACAAAGTGCTGCCTCGTGACGTCACCATCCGGAGGCCAACGAGATACTTATGTTATTACGGGCTTTATGTAGTTATTTAGGTAGGTATGTCTGAAATCGTTTTAATGTAGTTTTGGAGATCAATAAAAAGATCAAACTAAACAAAGATATTACGGCATAAATCTATCGGAGTCTATGAAAAACACAGGTAAAGAATAATTTAAATGGTTTCGAAATACAGTCAAGATTACATGTGTGTAATTATTAGAGTCTAGATGGTTAATTGTTTTAAGAGAACTGAAAAGTAATTCGTGATTAATTTTAGACACAGGAGCAATATGAACAACTTCTTTAAAATTTTAACAAATGCTAGTAATCATAAATGTATACGCAGATGTCGCTAACGAATCGTTATTATTTATTGCAGCTCCTACAACATTACCACCTTTATAATCTAAATATGGATCAATGTGAATTTCATCCATTAGTAAACTAACATATTTGTCTTGGTCTTTTAAATATTTAAAGATTTTTTGTGCATATGTTAAAGTTTTCTTCTCATCAATATGAGGATCAGTTAGAAAACCATTACAGACTCCTTTGATTGTTTCGGGATGGGGCAAAATTATAGGTCCACGATTTCGTAAATATCTATATGCATGAGGACTAATTGTATATAAAATTGAACAAAAAACCATAGTGGTAGTGGAATATCTATAACGTTCTTTTGATAATGTTCGCAATTTAAGTTGATCAGAAATAAATTAAATTCCTTGTCAAACATTTTCGTCCCCTATTTTTAAGTTTTTAAGTACATTGAACATAAAGTTCAAAACATGGTTAAGCTTTGACATGTCTGTATGTATGTCTGAAAATGTATTTCATGTAATTCTGTCTAGTTTTATTTGTCTATGTGTAGTTCTGTAAGCTTTTCGTCTTTGCTTTTTCGATACGATATTTTTTTTGACAAGTATTTGGGACAGTTCGGAAATGTACTTGGTACGCTAGTTTCTTTTAATCGAGGTAAAGCTAAAATAACTGAAACGATCTCACCAGTTTTTGTATCCTGTTGGGAAATTTTGTAAATAAAATCTTCCTTTTCAAAGTGGCACTCACACACTCGGGAAATGTCACTCAGCACAAAACTTTCAGGTGGAATTGCAGAGAGCCATTTTCTGCGATACTCTTCGTCTCTGGGAAAACGAAACACCCGAACTTTTCTACTGGTTTCGTAATTTCCTGTACAATCGGGAACACAACACTTTTGGGGGATTATGATATAATACCACAACAAGTAAACCGTTAAAAAAGATCAAGAATCGATTAGGAACTAGGCAAGCGCGCGTGCAATAAAAATAACCCCTCTAGCGGTGTTGTTATTGGCGCGTGGCGGCGTCCTATACTAAAACCCAAAACAAAACATCGTTAACAGGGTTGCCAAATTACAATTGACACGAGAGTTGTTAGCTGCTTGCTTCTTAATGACTTTTTGTGGCCAATGTGATTTGATAATTGACTAATGAGAGAGCTACTTAATTTTGTTTACATTCTAATTTGTTTACATTCTAAATACAGTACAACATATAGGCAGAGAAGCGTCGCACATGGAACACATTCTGGCATCGCCGCTTCGACCGACCTAACAAGCCTGTTGAATTAGCTTAGAGAGTATATTAGCCTCCATCTGGGTTAAGCCCCCAGAGTGTGGCGTCACCATGATATTTAAGGTAAGCACTTTGTCCTTATTAGAGGGGTTATTGCTCAATACCGAATCATCTAGGTATATAATATTTTCCTATACATACTTAAAAATGAACCGTTTTTAGTTATATAGGTTTTGTTATAAACACCAAGAGATTTTTTATTACGCGCTATTAAAATCTTAATAACTGTTACAAGAAACCTGCCAATATAAAGCACATTGCTATTGAAAATATATTTCATGGGAGAAAGTCAACAAGGATAAGGTATGGAGATTTTGGTGGCAAATTCTAATGTCCGTGGCGGCCGATCCAATCACATTCGAACAACTATTAGACAACCCTCTCTACTTCAAACGTTGCATTTATAATGAACAAATAAAGAGAACGAAAATATATAAATAAACAAAATCGTCCTGTGTACTGTATAGATAATAGAATTTAGGCTGAACGAGAATGCTGTCGTTAAATCTTAAATGCCCTTTAAATAAATAAGCCCTTTAATTGTAACGCTAGTTGACACTAAAATAACCTAATTTTTGCCTGGTTTGTCTCGTCTTGCAAGTGTTTCTCTAAAGCAGTTCAATTATTAAACTAATTAACAAAATTGTCAACAAGTTTCAACAGATAAAGTGATGTTCCGGACAACGATTTATCATCGCCAAATAATGCAATTAGTATTCAAGCTGAGCTGCTATATTTACACTTGACAGGATTGTATTTTAAATAGATTAGTAGACTTAAGCTCCTTGTAAAATACGAACTTATTTACGAAACGTATAACTCTTTTAGTTTACATGGTGTAAACATTAATTACTACGTATTTTTATTATTTATAGATAGATAGTTATTACAACACCACACAAAATACGGTATCCGCGGAACGTGACATTTATAGGCGTGGGTAGTTGACGTGGTAAACCAAAGAGTTATAATGTTAGACTGACTTGATTTGAAGAGATTTTTATTTATCAGTTTTCAAAGATTTATATGTATTGGGGGCTCAATATTGGTAAGTAAACTTTATATAAGTATTATTCATTGATATATAGTTTTTACTTTTATTCAAGTATTTTTTAATTATCATGTTAATGTTTTTTGAGATTTTTTTTTCATGAAATTAAAATTACTTTCTCGCGGGCATTTTGTTATGGAAAGGTTCACTTTCTCATACCGACGCAGTGTGCGTGTATCATTTTTCGGCTTCGGCCATCGACGTACGGCAAAGTATCACTTTCCGCACTAGTTAGGAAAATAACTATTTTCTACGAGCGTTTACTTTCCCGCAAGCCCCGCCTCATCGAGCATTTGAATCATTGCTAAACCGTCCTCCTGCTATGCGGCGCGGAGCTCGATTTACCGAGGCCCAACTATAAGAGTGCAGTGGAGTTACATTCACATGAACAACTTTAAAATTTTCGGATTTTTAACAGGCCACTGTCTCTCCTAAGTGTTCTTTCATTAACTTTCAGACAACGTAAAATGCTACTCCCAGATAAAACCTAAAACTTCAGGCAAAGTTCTGAAGTGTGGACGTGTCGCAACGGGACACTCTTTCATGTTTATTTATAGCTACTGGAGTGTTCTCCGTCTCACTCGAAATGAATAATTTAAATACAAGGGAACGAGACAAACAAATCATTCATGGGTTACGAGGTGTCCTGGATTTTAAAATGCACAATTATGATGGGAGCGATGGGAAAGGTGTCATTATAAAGTGAATATTAATGCTTTCCCTGCATTTGGAGCAGGAGCTTTTAATTTATGCATAAATCTTTTGTTCTCTTGAGTGATCCGCTGAATGATGAACACGCATTTCTCTCTGAGTTTTACAATCGATTAATAAAAAAAGTTGAAGCAAGATGGTCTGTAAATAATAAATATAGTGTTATAACCAATGACGTTATGCTTTAATATACGTGTATGCCAAATCAAACTCAAATGAGGCATTTTTATTATGGTTCGCACAATGGTATTAACTTAACGACTTAAAATTATCAATCCTTACCTGTCTTCCTTGATGATGGTGAAAATATGATTCAAGAAATATATATGAAACTACATTGATCAAACTATTTGAAACTATTACTGAATGAACTGCAATGGAACTACATAAATACGGCATTGAAGATAAATTGTTCAATAGGACACAGAGAGTTGTGTTAAAAAATAAAAAAGTTGCCTATAAATTAATCGAAAGTTCGGTCACCATGGCCGTCCCTCAGGGAGCCTTCTCGGTACATTATTGCTGCTTGCAATTTATGTAAATGATTTTGATACCTCATCCTGTCTTCATTTGCTGATGACACTATTTTAAACTTATACTATTTTGTACATAATATGCACTCAAGTATGTATTACGGTATATTATGCTGAGGAAATTATTCAGGAGGCAATGAAATTTTAATGTTGGTTATTCGATACCTAAACAATTTCGTCATTAAAAATTTCGCAACACACATATTAAATCAAATCCAGGACCTAGGGATCCAGGATCCTAGGACAATGAAGAAAGAGGAACTGTAGACGGAACATTTTAGATAGTTTTTGAGAAGATGAAGAAGCAATTGAACCGGAGAACCAAGATGTAGAAAATCCACCAACATCAATGTAATTAGAATAAATAATAACATATCTTCTGAAGCTCTGAAAGTGAGTTTAATTTTTGATTATTTAAATTAATATAGTACAAATTAATATACCCAATAAGAATGTGGTTATCAGTAATAAGTTTTCATTTGTCAATTTTAAAGGAAATTATTGCCCATCATATTCCAGAGAACATTACAAAAGCTTAAGAAATGAACCGGCCTATTGTCATCCTTCAATATGAAGACACAAGACCGTTGCTATAGCGACCCCTGCTAACTGCCACCTCACCAAGTAAGCATTTGGAAGCTAAAGTTTACGTCAACACAGCTTAACTTATCCAATTAAAGCGCTCTCCTTTATATTAGACTAACGAGCCCGGCAACATGCACTGATAAAGAAAGCTCTCATTAACTTTCGAGTGCCTAATCCACAGTTACATATTCAATTGTGTAAGTACACGTGCGATAAGGAGTCAACCGGCGAAGTCTCAGGATGAGCAAGATAGAGATAAAGCTATATAATTGCCAGTTTATTACTTACCTGTCAGCTCACTTTTTATGAACAAGAAATAGCTATTTGTGCAACAAGTATAAAGCATTGGGGTCGGGCTTGCTTTATGAGGAGTGTAAGTATAGTAGCAACATGCCAAATTAACGTGCTTCATTTTGCCCGCAGAGTTTCACTGTTAACCAGACTCTTGTAATAGTTTATAGTGAACGAACAATGTTTCGACCGTGGGAGAATAATTCTACTGTTTCGAGGCCATTGGAAAAGAATTATTGTGAAAATGTGGATCCTGACATTGAAAACGAACCTGTTATGAATTTGTTAGAATCAATCCCAGGTTAAATCCGACGATTCAGATTTAGGCGAGGATTTAGAAGAAGGAACTTTAGAAGAAGGAAGGAAAAAATGCAACATTTATTTTTGGACTACCAAGAAAAACAAATTTGTCTAAATGTGTAACAATTTAAAACAAGATCCTGTGCACATAGGAGATAGCAAATCTACAGTGCTGAGAAAAGTATAAAATAAAATATTTTTTACCAAAATAAAAAACGTACCTCAAAAAATCTATCCCAAAAAAACAACCAAAAAGTAAAACATGAGTACGTTATTCAATCTTACTTGTAATACAATGAATGTAGGCCAATAATTATATAATATTGCCCTAATAAATGTATTGTATTCTAAGTAAGAATGAGTAACGTAATTATTTTTTACTTTTTAGTACATTTTCTTTGGAATAGATTTTTTGAAGTCGGTTTTGTATTTTGGTGAAAAATATTTTATTTCGTCCTTTTCAGTGATTATTGCAATCTGTATGTAACTTTTTTATCAAATACGAATGTGGATAGTAAACGCGCTGCTTTATATATATATACACAGGGTGAGTCAGCTTTTTGTAGACAAACTTTAACAGGGGATAGAACGCACGTTTTTAAAAAGAAAAGTGCCTATAAAGATATGGCCGATCTAGCTTCCTAAGGAAGATACAGGGTGTTAAAATTTAATTTTTTTTTACATTAATGTGTAATATTTTCTGAACGGAATGATATATTCACTAAATATTTTACACATATCTTAACCTGCATAGGATCAACATGTTGTATTGTTCCTGTCGAAAATACTATAGTGGATGTTACTTTTTTCGGGTACTTCGACTATTCTGCATAATAGAACTTTTTTTTCGTACGCCACTGACATTATCTGATACATATTTCTAAAATAACGGCCCCTTAGTAACAATTTTGATCTCCTGTAATTTTGCTCTAACTCTGACAGTTTTCGAGATATTGGCCGTTGTTTCTCTGACAGTGTAATGTCGTTATTATAATTTTTTTTTCTCGAATTTATAAATCATTATTGCTAACAATTGTTATTTATTCCACAATTATTATTGTTAATTAAATATTGCTATAAATTCAAAAATGTTTATATCTCCATAAATATTAACATCAATGTTCATCTAATGTTTTTTTTGTAATTGTAATTACTTGGAAAGAGATAAAGAGATTTCGGCTTTTTAGAATCTTTAACACACCATATTTAGGTAGGTTTCGTTGAAAGAATTAAATATTTAGCCGATAATTATTATTGCTAATAAATAAATTACTTAATTTAGTACCACATCAAACACTAAAAATCAAAATAACTAGGAACCACACAGGAATTTCGAAACAGAAG